>BJBW01017286.1:0-17629 GCA_004320125.1 Scolopax mira
CCCTGCGTTCATAAACAAACATTGCCAAAATTCTCACCAAACAAACGCTCGCCAAAATTCCCACCCAACCCGCCATATTAAAGGCTCTCTCAGCAGAAAGAGCCGGGGAAAACCCAGGGGGATTATTACACCAGAAAATACTGCAATTGCGGAGCGCAGCCGGCCTCCTGCCAGGAGCCCCACCGGCACGGCGGGGTGATGCCCACACAGCCCCAGCCCACCTGCACTCCCACCGCTTCCCATCTTCATCTTTTCTTCATCTATTCATTTTACATGCTCCTCTCCAGCAGGCAGGCAGGCGGGGAGCTAACGAGCAGTCCCCCGGGCTTCGGCTGCAGAGGAAAAAACTGGCAGCGGGACCACAGCTCTTGCCTAATAAGATCTTCGTATGAGAAGGCCGAGGAGCTGCCCGAGAGCAGCAGTTAAGCTGGTTTTAGAGAGTTTTATTATTTTGAAGCAGCCCCTTTGGGATGCAGAAGTTACCAGAGCATGATGGTGTGGAGAAAAGGTCTTACATCAATAAGCCAGGGCTGTGCCAAGTTCCTCCAGACCCATCTCCTGTTGGTTGTTTACGATGGTGCAGCAGATATTTTAGGTTCATGAACCACTGAAGTCTTTGTGAAAGACCAGCCACTGCTGGCTTAGATAGCTTTCATCAGGGAGATCCTCATCTCCCGCATTCAAAAAAGGCTTGCTTTGATATTCAGGAGATAAACCCCAGACTATTTCACTTGGTTTGAAGTATGCCAACCTCCGTGCCATATTCTGCATAAAACGTTGAGGAAAAAAAAAAACAATGCATGGAAATAGCACTAACCAGCTGGAAATACTGCCAGGACCAATAGGGTACCACACAAGGTCCCAAGGTGACAGTGACCTCAAAAAGTTCCTACAACCACTTTCCCTTCCAGGTATTCAAAACTTCATGGGAAAACAAAAGTAACCCACGCACAGCAGCAAGAAAGACATTAGATAAGGGAGTTATCTTCTCCATCTAGACAGAAAAAACACTGAAGAAGGAGCAAGCCATGAAAACCCATTCATGAAAGCCAGGCTAATTAACCTCAGGGTGAGGGAAAGGAGTCTTGTTTTACTGCATGGATGGGTGCAGCCAGCTCAGAGAGCCCAAAGGATGGACCATGCACCTGGTGGCAGTGGAGGGGCAAGCGAGACCCTCTTCTCTTGGCACACGGGGTCAGCTCAACCACTTTTGTAACCCTCCACAAATTCCTGGTTTGCTACTGGTTGTAGGAGGAGTCAGTTTGACAGATCTCGCTTCAATATCCGGATAGGACAATTTTACAAACAGTTTAAAAACAAACAAAAAAAAGTCATAAAAGGTAGCACATTGCCTATGTTTTAATAAATATGAAATATAACACCTGCAGATGCTGTAGCAGAAACAAACACTCCCACTTCACTTAGAAACTGCAGCCTCATCAGCCACATCTCACTCTACAACTCCATTTATGAAGATTCCTTCAAACATAGATGCCAGACACCAATTAGTACCAGTAGACTTATAAGTTTATCAATTGACAACACTCACTTTCGGAGGAGAAATAATTTGTTCAGACATCTAGAGTTCAAAAAAAAAGTAGGATGACAGAGAGAAAAATGACCAAGGCAGGACTGTATGAACTGTACTCTCTTTTTCTGGATATAGGGAACCTGCACTCACTTTATATTCTAGAAAGCAAAATCAACTTCATTTAAAACTGTCCGAATGTCTAGCATTTAATCTGCTTTATTACCTGGGATTCGAACCATTTATCAAAAAGAGACCTTGTGCCAAATATGTCACTCTATTTTAAATATTTATCATCTTTGCCACATCTTGGCAGGTTATTGTCCACTGCAGAGATTACATGCACCTTAACACCCTGATCGGCACCTCCATTATCAGCTGAAGAGATTTCTCAGATTTAAACTTCTATTCCAAAAAGACAAATTTCTACATTCTGCTTTTGCCTGGTGGTATTTTTAACACACACAATTAGAGGAGGAGGAAAAGGAGGGATGAGAAGTGAGAAAGTCCATGAACTACCCTCGAATGAGCTGCAGTAAGAGCAGCCCTGGCTCCACACGGCTCTGACCACACATCTCCCTGGGTAGGAACGTACTGATTTTATAAATCCACTATTTATTAACACATTTGTTCCAGTTGATTTTTATTTTAAATACAGACTCCTCCCCAAAAGCCACATTTCTACTTTCAAAGATTCTTAATTTTCCTTTAACTCAGGCACTATTATATTTCCTTGTCCTTGGAGAGTTTTATCTGGGATTATACATATGTACCAAAACACAGCTGTTCCACTTCTTTTCTCCTTTATTTTTTTCACAGAGAAAAACCTGCCTCTATCAGCCACCCAATTAGCTGCTCACTATCAAAAGACTGCTCTGGCCTTTCATCTTCTCGAAAACTGGATTCAAGTGAGAGGGTGTCATGGAAACTGTGTCTCGGGTCATTTCCTGTTTCAGTTTTTAGTCACCAAAAATAAAATAGTAATAACAATAATACTGAGCTTTTTTCTGATTAAAAAAATATATAAATGACTACTTATTATTCCAGTCTGCAAAGCATGCAGTAGCTATATAAAAAAAAATAAACATGATTCTCATGAGAAATCTTCATCTGAAAAACTAGGAACCTGATTTTCACTTCAATGTTCAACTAACTCTCCCGTGAAGAGACTGCAGATCAAATGCGAAGAACACAAAACCTGCAGCAAATATGCAATGGAAATAATGATTTTTTAATAAAATAAAAAATGAAATCTCTATCTTTCAGATGGGTACGTTTTTATAGTTCACAGTACTACCACACAGCATGCACACTGTGTGTTTCTCTAAGTATTTCACTAAGCAAGTAGGACAGAAAACTGTTACATTATTATACAGGGGATTGATATCAAACCACAGAAGTTTCAGTGGCTTTAATTACTCCAAACATCTCCTTTTAGAAACCAACAATCTCAATTTCCTCTTGCTTTGCAAAAACAGCTCAAAGCTCACTGAATATCATTTTTACAAAAGAGTCGCACTTGGCTGGTAAATACACAAAAAACCTTCTGAAAGAAACAAAATTCACAAAAATGACAAATTTCAACCAACTGCTTGAGGTTATAGGTAAGTCAGTGCAACCAGCCCACGAAAACCTTGTGAAAGAAGAGATTTGCAGCAATGCATCATGTATTCTTGTTTATTTATCCAAAACTAGCAAGATATCAACATGAAGCTTTATCCCGAGCCCCCACGCAATGTGCTAAAATAAACGAGACTACTTGGGTGACTGCTGGGAAATCTCTGCCCCCTGCTCCTGACAAAGTTCCTGCCAATATTCATCAGAAATGACTTAATTCCCACAAGTTCTGAACATAAAACTCTCACAACACCTTGCACCGTATGGTTCTTACCTATGAGATCAATCTCAATCCAACTGATCATTTTAATATTGGCATGGTTTTGAGGAACCAGTAATCAGGAGAAATTAGGAGCAGGGACACTGCATGGTAGAAAATTGCCAATTTATGTATATCCACACTATTGAAGAAACAGCTAATTTCTCCAGCAACCTGTGCTGCCATCTCCAGTTTCTGAAGCCCACAGGACACTTCTTTTGGAAATTAACACACTACAGCCACAGGCTCTTAGAAATTCCAGGTTCATTCTATCTAATGAAGCAAGGACAGGGAATGCTCGCTAACTAGTGAGCTTTTATCCTTAAGATGGGTGGTAAATAAAGGTAATTAAAAAATAAATAAAAATCACTCAATGGTTTACGAATGTCTTTGTCCTTTGCCAGATTTTCTTCATTTTTGATGAAAAAAGGGAGACTGTAAGGTTGCACATATACCCACATAATGCACGTCATCCAACATAGAGTTAAATGGGGGGGCTAACAGGAAAAAACAGAAGAATAGCTCTTGCAGGAGGCATTAAATCAAGGATATCTTATTGATATATCTCTTATAATACATATATCACTTAGAGAGCTTTTCTATGGTAAGAAGAGCTGAGGAAAGCGAGTAGTACCTGGAATGCATCCATATACAACACACCTAGAAAGGGATTATCACTCATTCAAAAATTAACAGGTTGGTTGTTCATTTGGTTTTATAGAGAGAAATGCTACATGCCCGCTGCCGTAAAGGTGCTGAGTGATTTGTCTCATAAAAGCTTTTTTCAGTTCTTCAGATGAAATTCTCTATCAGAACAGTGACATCAACGTATAATATCTCAGTTTATCCTGAGACAAGTCATACAGGAACACGGCGAGAGCCCAGCACGCTGCCTTTCACCCTTCACTTTGGCCACACACATCCCTCTTGTAACATATTCCAATTTAATACCTTTGGAGGTGCCTTGGTGTAACCCCATCCTCGGCTTTCGCTCTCAGCCACCACACAACCAACTGCTTCACCCTTTGGGGGAACCTGCAGACACTCAAGCCAGACATGGGCCTACTTTTGCTCTTTCTTGACGTGATGGAATCTCCTGGTGTGACCACGGGCTGAAAAACCATCAGCAAACAGGAGCAAACAGGAGAGTTACTGTGATCAATACACATCTGTCTGGAGGTACTCAACCACCACCAGCCCCTGGCTCTTCCTCACCTGGCTGTTTTGAAGTAACCCACCACGCAGAGCACACCTCCCTTTCCCACCGGGGACAGACCATCTGTCCAGCTTTATCATCCTAATTAAAAGTGTGTGGCTTTTTCTTTTGCTCACCTATTTTATTTTTTATATATCATCTACACTCAGATGGTTCCAATCTGCAATGCTTTTTCTGGGGTCCTTGCAATGGGACTGAGGTGATGCTCTCTCTGCTTGTAACCCCCCCAGAGCATATAAATCAGCAGCAATTTTTTGCAAAAGGAAATGTTTTTACCAGAGAACTTCAGGACACTTTTTTTTGTGAACTTTAATCCTTTTTGCTAGCGTAAACTTAATTAGATGTCCGCTAGATTCTTGTTGTTGTGAAGACGTTTGCCAAGTCAAAGCGAACATATCTCGTATGCAGCCTTATTTTTGGAGAAAGAAAACCTTTTTCTCGCCAAGAACCTGTGGTGCACCACAGACAGCAAGAAATACCAAATTCCAGCTGAGGCATTAACTAAAAGATGAAAGATAACATCAGATCTCAATTTAATAAAAAAAAAAAATTGTAAAAAAATTAAAATAAATAAATCAAATGCTATTCTGGGAAGTGGCCACTACAGATAAAGCTGATCCGGGGACTACCTGGGCTGGGAAAAGCTGTCTCTGTTTCAGCAGGCCGGGGAGCCGCTATTGTGGCTCCGGGGGTAGCAGAGAGCTCATTGCCAATGCAAAGCCCCCCAGCTGGGGGTAGGAAGAACTAAAGGTGTTAAATGCTGGGCTGGTGAGTGCCCACACCAGCGGGCCGCGGGCCTCGGGGAGCGGGGTTGCCTCCCCCACTCCCATCTCGCTCCCCATTATTCTCCATTCAAGCTGAAAGCCAGAAGGGCTTTCCCTCAGCCGCTCGGTGTCAGCCAGACTTGGGAAGCTCCGCAGGAATTGCTGAGAGATCCAAAAACGCACAAAAGCCTCCTTCCACAAAGCCCCCTTTCATCTAGGCAGTGTGTCTATTAAATACGTCCTGTTAATGTGCATACATTTTTATAAAGAGATTATAAAGTGAAGACTCAGTCACTAGCTCAACCGCACAATAAGATTTTTAAGTCTATTACTAGAAAACTAGGGTTTAGAATGAGTAGCTGGGAATGTTTCACAACTCCTCTGCAGTAATACTCAAATAGGTCTGGTACCCACAACGGCAGATGAAGGTGTACTTTTGTCTGTTTTAAGGCTTTCATTTCTTTATCTGGTGCCACGCAGACACCTCTGACCAGGACCACTCTGCATCCAGCACCATTCAGGGACCAAAGGGAAAGGAAGGTTCAAGCCCCGACTGTACCTGCACCCAGTACGGTGCTCGGAGGCAGGCTGGAAAGAGGAAAGTTTGAAAAAATAAAATAAAATAAACTTATGGTGCCAGGCTGAACTGGTGAGCTGCCATTCCTGAGCATTTCCTCCTGCTCTCATCAAAACCAAAACAGCTGCTTTATCCACTTTCTCCATTTTACTCCCTTTCTACATCTTTTTCCCGCCTTTCTTTGCCCACAGGAGCTCAACATCTCCCAAAGATTTTTAATAACTAAGTCAGGTAGATACAAATTCCTGCCAGCCCTGTGAGAAAGCAAGTTACTTTCTGTCCACCAAAAGGCCATTAAAAAAATAAAAAAAAGAATCTGCCTTTATTTCCTTTCTGCATCAAAGCAAGGCCACGAGTTGCCAATCTCCACCAGCGTGGCTATGGCTGTAGGCCAGCTTCACATACCAGCCTCGCCACGCTGCCAGCCCACAGGCTTGCCATAGCAAGGTTTTAATATTTTAAATATATTTTTGGACAGGCAAGCAATCAGACCTGGGGCTGGGTGCTAGCGCTGCCTCCAACCTTATTTTCAAGAGTAAGAACCCCAAACAGGCCTGTGAATCTGTTTTCAGTGTTAAAAGGAAACGCTGTCTCCTAGCAGCCGTGGCAGAACCCCAGTCCCAGCTCCTCACCGTGGACACAAAGATGGTTGCAAAACTGCATCCTCCCAGCTCCCTGCTGGTCCCTCGGGGGTATCTTTTCATCACAGGCAAAACTTCAGGGGATCTGTTAAGGATCAGGTTATTTCTTGTGCTGCCCAGAGAGGTGCCAAGCGACCGCCTCAGCCCCCTCGCTCAGTGCTCATCCAGTGCCATCACTTCCAGTACACTGGTGGTACTGGAAAGCAAGGAGACAAGACAACTACAAGACAAAAACAAGCAGACAAGAGGTGAGGAAATGGTGGAGCGATGCTGGACGGCAGCAGAAACCCAGCTCCGTTGCACCTTCGCTTTGCAACAGAGAGGCTCAAGTACAACTCCACGGGAACCCCCTGCAATCCCCATGGGGCAAGGTTTGGGGTCAAAGGCCTTGAACACGCAATAATATTTTTCTGTATCCAAGCTGCATCAAGATGTGGATTAATAAAAACCAGGTAAGAGCCTGGAATAAGCCTGACCTACACTATACGCACATCTCACAACACAGCTCTCATCTAACTTGGCTTAGAGGGGACAACAGCTTTCATCACATCCCCGGAGAATCCCAAAACAACACACTTCTCTTCTAATATTTTTAACAACTGTATTATCCCTTTCTAGCTACTTATTTTTTCTCTTCCCCTTTAGCATGAATTTTCAAGCTCTAATAAGTCACCCGGATGACACACTTGCAGCAGAGAGCACACTCAGCAGGTCTTACTTTTCAAACGAGCCTTCACATGGCAGGTCTGCATTCCTTTCATCCTGACTCCAAGTCGTCTTCCCTTCCCAAAATAGCTGCTGCACCTCGGCTCCTCCAAACGAAATCCTCTATTTCAAACACCAAAAACCGTGGCAATGTATGTTGGTTTTTATTTATTTTGGGAGGTTGACTTTCTATTCTTGGACACCTATGAAAAAGTGGCATTTGAGAGTCTGAGGTTGCAATTACCAGGATGTATTTTTTTTTAAAATGTATTTCTAGACTTACAGTCAACAACTCACTGAATAAATACATAAATATGAAGGGGGAGGTAAAATTACATTTATGTGACATCATGGTGAATCGGTATTTTTAAATTCATTAGATTCAATTTCTTACCAACCAGAAATAAATGATTACTCCTTTCTATTAAATTAGTTATCTACTATTATGGTTATGTTGCGGTTATTTTAATTCCAGCTTTGCATCCAGTAGTTTTAATGGAAATACAGTATCATCAGTGTGTCGGTATCTAAAATGTTAAAAACTAAACCCAATTTCTGGAACCCGGTCCCGCAGAGAGCTCTGTGCAGCACCGCTACCTCTGCCAGGAACAGCTGCATCTCCAGCAAATCTTTAACAGCACTTCCCTCCGAGCAGCTACCAAAAAACATCTAAGGCTGTGTAAAATACAAAGCTAACAGAACTCTAAAGGAAGAGCCAGAAAATTGCAGTTTTATATTATAGTTTCATTTGAGTCAAAAATAAAAAATAGACAACTTTATGCCAAATCAGACGACGACTGAGCAGTAGCCCACAGGCTACCTAAGTGACAGTGGCTTTATATTTGAGAACTTGACATTGGTGACACTCTTCTAAACCTAAACAAGTTTGAAAATTTGGCAATTTTCATCCTCCTCCTGCCATGTATTTGAATATGAAATCCTTTTAAAAAAAAAAAACAAAAAAAACCAAACAATCATGACCTTCTACAAGCCAGACACTGGAGACTGTGTACCCAGGAATAACATTTTCTAATTTTAATCTAACAGATCAAAGACTGAAATTCACAGTTTCCAAACAGCTGCCTGACCGCTGCTGGATAATGTGACCATCCTCAGTGCTTATTCCCATCTTCCTGCCTGCACCAGAAAGTACAGTTTTCCCTGCAAAATGTTTTCTGCAGCTGAACTCCACCGAACCAGACCACGGGAAGAAATCCCACATCCCACCTGGCAGTCCTGCATAGCCACTGGCAAACCAAGTGAAAGACAACTCAGAAATTCACATTACACAGGATTCTTAGGGGAAAGAAAAAGGAAGTCTAACTACCTAGACCGCAGCTGCAGCATATTTAAATTGAATATCCTTTCATTGTTAAAACTGCTAAATGTATTATCCTCAAATTAAATATCCTTTTGTTTTACCCTTCGTGTGCCTGTCATACGACACAAATGCTCTGTCTCTAGGATGTTGGTGTGGCCTCTCTGGAATACACCACTCCAGGAGGGTTGGACCATACCCACTGCTGTCAACCAGGAGCTGAACCTGCAGAGCATGGTTCTACTTTCTTCTGTACCAACGTTTCCATCAGCATTTGCCCATGTGTTGATTTGCAATGGATGGGCTACCACTGACAGAAAACACTTCAGGTAGACCTAATTTTGCTCTGCACCATACCAAGTGCTGTTGTTGGAGTATTCCCAAAAAGCATTCCTCACCCAATGCTCATTGATGCACACAACATCTCGGCATCTACTTCCCCCTGGAAAGCATCACACGACTGATTTTTCTCTTCCTTCCTGTTTCAAGACACAATAGTGCTAGTGCAGGTCAAACACCACCAGTTTCTGCTGAGGACTTGGGCTTTCTCCTGTTTAAAACCATTCTCCCTCATCCCCTCGCTTCCCTCTCTGATCAAGAGTCCCTCCCCATCTCTCCTATAGGCCCCCTTTAGGGACTGAAAGGCTGCTATAGGTCTCCCTGGAGCCTGCTCTTCTCTTCTTTAGTACCAAATGCTACCCTCACACAAAGGGAAAGTCTGCTATGATAAAATCTTACATTCCTGATGCACACAACCTGTACCTCCTTTATTTTCCAGTAAATAAAAGGCCAAGAGCCCTCCTGGCTCTCCATGTGATCTTCCCAAGGGTTGGTGAGCCTTTCCCAGCCTTGGCTCAGAGCCTGGACTTGCTCCAGGCAAACAGGCTCCCATTATAGCTATTTCTGGGAGCCTGTTCCTTCTCCCCTATGCCCCATCACCACAAACACCTCCCCAGGCTTTGTTTGCTATCACTTCTGAGGCAAAAATACAGCCCAAGAGGAAATCTTTCTAATAAATCTTTTGCTGAAAGCGAGAGGAGCAACTGAACCAGAGTCAGGGAGGTCATGGGAGCATCCCAGCCCGTCAGTGTGGTACCACCATATCACCACTGTCAAGCTGAGCTCACCTTGGCACACAATCTGGTCTGAAATCCACCAAAAAATGACTTAAAATGACTCTCCTAACCCTACCGGGAAGAACACACAAGAAATTCTGTTTAAGGCATTCCAGCTTCTAGAAGCCTTTATGGCAACTTCCAGATGTGTCTGTTTTAAAGCCTTTTTCCCTGGCCTCATTCCCACCTGTAATGATGGCAAGTATAGCTGAAAATTCCTCTTGCATCGCAGGAGTACGTGCAAAGGACGGCCAAAAACTGGAAAGAAAGCACTGGCTAGAGAGCTCTGCAGAAATGCCACAAGTGAAATTATAGCTTTTCTCAAAGAAGTGGCTACGACTTTTCTGCTCCACAAGTAGAACGGCTGCAGCTTCAAATCCCACACTCAAAGGTGAGCAAACGCGTGTGCTCAGAGGGAAACAGCATTAGCAAAAAAGCTGGTTTTATCAGCTGCTCCTGGCTGAGAAGCTGGCAAAGGGAGAGGCAATAGTTTGTTTTCACTAATGATTGGAATTGTGCAAATATACTTTTACAAAATCACTTGGGAAACAATCTACAGAGACCTTCCAGGCAGTTGATACAAGAGACTCCATTAAAACTTTTCACGGGACTGGAAATGAGTATTATTGACTTATGACACCATGATTATTTCAACAGTCAATTCAGATTTTCTCTGCTAAATTAGACATACAGTATCATATGGAAATATGTACCAGGGAAGAACACATATCATGCAGGATTGAAGCAATAACTTAGCGTTCACTCTGGTTTATATTAGAAAGGACATGCCTTTCACAACAGACACTGGGTAAGTATCAATGTTATTAAACTCTGTTTCCCATGGGAAAGAGAGCACAAGGATATCCTTTCAGATTTCATTAATGCTGCCTGTTGCTGAACCACTATAAATTACAGGAAAGTGATGACTGCAGAATACAGCCCCTCCATACTTCATAATTTTGTGCTTTATTCTGCAGTAAGCCTACATCACAACAAGAGGTAGCATAATCATTAGCTGAAACCTCAGCAGACTTTCTGACACATAAAACAAAGACTGACACGCCAAATAAGCTACTTAAATTTCAATTTTTAAGCTATACTATTCAAGCACAGGGGAAAAAAAAGAAAGAAAGAAGTTAGTATCTTCCTGTTCAACTACATACAAATTATCCAGCCCTCACAGAAGTCCCTAGCAAAGCCCCCACAAGTTCTGACCTCTGAAATAGGCTTCAGAGAGAGCCAGGCTTCCACTCACTCAGGCAGCTCCATATCGCAACCCCCAGCACCTCAAACCATGCAGTGTCCTGACAAAGGACATACAGAAATTTGGAATAATTCTTTATAGCTGGAAACTTCCACACATGACAAGGCTCCAACCATTTGGGGATGTGACAGGGCTTTGAGCAACCCGGTCTATTGGGAGGTGTCCCTGCCCAGGGCAGGGGGTGGAACTAAATGACCTTTAAGTCTCTTCCAACCCAAACTATTGTGTGATTCTATCATTTCTTTGCCAATTTTTCACCAATAATTGATGAACAGAAAACAACGATTGTTAAACAAAAAAACCCATGTCTTAACACTTCCTTTTATCCACGGATATAAAATAACTGGTAAAGTCACCAAACAAAAATATCTTGTAACACTTCACTTTTCCTTCCGTTTTCAAACACCTCTTGCCTTTCTGTCTGAAAGAAGGTGAAGCACTCGATTTTTATGTGGCAGTCAGCATTACATTTTTTCTCAGTGGTGCCCGGCCACGCCACCGGTAGCCGAGCAGCTTCCCTGCTGCATCCCCATCACCAGGCACTACCCGTTCCTCCTCTGCAGAATTAAGCCAAGAAAAAACCTGGGATAACACACGCTGTATTTCCTTCTGCACCACCCTAACGTAGGTGTTATCAGCCCTGCCCCAGCTCCAGAGATTCCCCATCCCTTCCCGCCGTACTTGGATTTCTTGCTGCTAATAACCCCTCGGGTCCCCGCCGGGTCCTTCGTCACCGGCAGCGCAGGGGACAGCTAATTATCTAGCAACCCACCTTGCTGTATGGCACTTGGCAACTTTTATCTGCACAGGGCAGCTGCTTTCTCCCCGTTTGAAGGGGACACACCAGCCTTCGCTAACGCGACACCACTCCCAGCGCCGACGACGGCCCCACGCTTTGAAGGAACAACTCAAAGCCTAATTAAAAATTCAGATTCGGTCTCCTACGCGCAGCCATTTTCGCTGCCCTTCCACCAGGACCTCTTTTCTGTCTTTTTTTGAAATGCTTCATGCTGGGGGAAAAAAAAGAAAAAAAAAAAAAGGAAAAAAATAAAAAAAAAGAATCCGTGTGGAACAGGATGAAAAAACTGCTGCAGTCGTGGGCTTTCAGAGAGCCTTGGAAAAGGCTGCTGGAGCTGGAGCTGGATTCAAACCAAGGCATAATCATGTAAAACAGATGAGGTTTTACTCCACTGGTTCCTACTCTGTAATTATTACTGAAGCACACACTACTGCCAAATAATTTAAAATTAAAAAAAAAAAAAAGGTATAGTCAAACATTTATCAGCCTTCTTTGCTTACATCTTCCTATTGTATTTCAGTTTCACGAGCTGGAAACAATGTGAAAATAAGAGAGGGGAACAAAAAAAAAAGAAAAAAAAAAGGGAAGGGAAGCTGTTTTCTGTGCTCCATGGGGTTGAGGGTCCACAGCAGAGGTCCAGGTGTGAGACCCGGCGCTGCAGGACTTAAGGGGCTTTACCTCCAGTCCCCAACAGACTTAGTTATGAACAGCCATAGAAAGGAATGGGGAAACGTGTGAAACCCCCAATTTTGGAGATGGAGAATTACAGTTCTGGTATTTCAAGAGGCCTGCAGAACAGCTCAAAATGGGATTGCTCTCTCCTAAGTCGTAAATCCACTGTCATTAGCCAGAAGACCATCCCATTAGGAAAAAAAAAAAATATATTCTGGCAGTGTTCGTTTTCAAAGAAATTGAACAAATGGACTGTTCCCGTCACTACAATTCCTTGCTATCACTCAGAAATCTTTAAAGAATGTGGATTTTTCAGACGATGGTGTCAGGGCATCCTCCTCCTATAAACGCAGGGCTATCTCCCCATCTCCGTGTCATTCTGGTCTGTGCACAATCTGTTCTTCTTGAAAAACATATGGCCGGGCAAGTTATCAGTGAAATAGATAAATAATAAGCTTGCCAATCAACCTGGAGAAGCTTATACTATGTCGTTTATTATTTTATACGTGACATCAGCTGAGCAAGTAGTAATAATAAAAAAAAAGAAAGCCACACAGGGAAAAAATGAACAGAAAACTGCTACTGTCAGAATCAAAATGCACTTTTTTTTCTTCCAACCTCCAAAATCAGTAACAGACAATGAGAAAGGGCTCTGCTTCCTTCACAGAGTAAGGGTAAAGGATTAAGATGGCAGAGCTGCCGTCAAAAATATTCAAGGCCCTCTGGGCCTATAACTTGTGTTACTATCTGGCTAGAAACATCAACATGCATTTTGAAAGTTATAGAAGCACTTAATGCTTTTCATCTTCAAAGCACTGCTTAATCCTTTCAGCTCTCACTGCCAAGTGTTATAGCCCCATTCTGGGGGCGGAGATGTTACCTTGCCCCACACTATCAAAAAATAGTCCTCACCTCGGACGCCCCGTGCAAATTCAGAGGGTTAAACCTTGCCAAAGCCAAACAAAAGTTCTGATTTATTCTTTTCCTGCCTTCATCCCCCAACCAAAGAATTTCAGGTGTTTCAACCAACAACCTACTCAGTAATTCCAACATCAGATGAGGCAGGTAACAGAGACAGTGAAACTCCACCAGGTCATGCCACAACTGCCAATTCAGTTATAATTTTAGCATAAAGGGGCACTTAGGTTTTAATTACTGCTGAGTGCCAGCCCTGCCCAGGAGAATATATTACAGGAGTGTCACGCGAGCTGCTCATTCACCAAGCTCTAGCACTCTATGAATGATGCCATTTGGCTGTTGAAGATGTAGTCCACTGAGTAGCGACAAGCGATACGGCTGCTCAGTGTGAGCAGAGATGTGATTACACACCATCTCCCAAGGACACAGCCTGCTGCCAAAAGCTGCTCCCAGTAACGACATGGACACCACGAAAACATGCTCTAACTAGTGAAAAAAAAAAGAAGATAACGGTTACAGGTGATGGTAGGTACAGTACCTGCATCCCTGCTGCACAGCATCCCTGCCACTGGCACAGTGAAGCACCCTCCATCCCACGGGAGGGAGAGGGAACAGTGAGAGATCCCAGTGCGATCTGTGTCTAGTTAATTCAGTAGAAGTATTGACAAATTTGGGGGAAAATTGCTCAGGGCAAAAAAAAAAAACAAAAAAACCAAGTGCAAGCACACACATGCACACACCACCCCATACCCCAATGCATCAAAGGAAATACATGCAATACTAAGATATAGCGATGGGTTTGGCAGAACTCTCAAACGGAGTGAGAAAGTTAATTAATTGGTGCAAAAGAAGAAGTCACAGTCGATGAACTTTCTCTATTTAACCACTCCTGGAAGAATAGCACCCAGGAAGGCAAAGCACAGATACCAGGAACTCTCACACCCTTCTGCACTGTGTTCTGGCTAAGTGAACAAACGTGATACAAATGATACAAATGCGTACGTTTTCATTTGAAACTTGGGTACAAAACTATTAAACTGCTGTTGGATACGTTCAGGCAGTGATGCATCTTTGGAGTTGTCACCTAGGATACATCATCCTCCGCTGCTCTATGCAGTACCACTCAAGGAATACATTGCTACAGGAAATGGGAGCGCTGACACGGGCGAGAAAACCAAGCGTTACTTAAAGGTAACAGATAGTGCACTGATGCACTCGTGCAAGTGTCTATAAATAGAAAGCTGTGGTATGAGCCGTGCCAAAAACAACCATCAGGCTGATGCTGGCATCAGAAATCTCTCTCCTCCTCATTCTTCCTGTAGCTTCAGCCTTTATTACAATCCAGACGTGCACGCACCTCGTTGCTCTCAACAACACGCTGCTGTTGGATTAATTACATGAAATAGTGGTAGAAGAAGAATGTACTGCAGGAGGCTGGTACTGCACAGAGGGGATGGGTCTCATTTATAGCACTGATGGCTGCTCCAGCAGAAAACAAGTTTCTTTTCTATCTCATAACTTCCATATTCGTTAAACAGGCATTTAAGGCTCAGAAATGTCATGGTTCTCCTCTTACCTCTGCCATTGCTCCTCTAGTGTCCGCTCTGGAGGCTCCACCTCATCCTCCCTTCCTGCCTTTATGGAGGCTCCGTCTAGAATTTCCTCTTTTCCAGCCTCAAACACACCCAAACCAACCTCTCACCTTCGCTCTATTTAAGCATTCCCACCTGCTCCTCCACTCATTGGATGCTTCCTCCCCACCTCCAGCTCCTATCCTTCCTCCAAAGCCCTCTCCCACAATCACGTCCCGCTCCGGCGGCTGGTGACACCACCTCCTGCCTGATACCAGGAGGTGCAGACGTGGGAGCCACAACCAGCAAGGACCCAAACACGAAGGGAGCACGCAAGGGAAGTGTAAAACCCTGCCTCTTCCTCCTCTACAATCGACGAAACCGAGTAAAACCGCAGCTCCCAAATGGTTGGGTATTAAACCTTCCTCTGGCGACCGCAACTTCCTCTCACCAGGTCCCGATCCGGGCCCTGCCTCCACATCGCCCTCTAAACGCAGGACGACACCCTATTTTTACCAAATTAAAACCCCAAAGCGCTGTCGATCTTCCACCAAAATCCTCCTCTACTCCTTTCTGCCGGGGCCTGCAGCCCGGTCTGCATCACCCCCAGCATCCCCGTGGTCCTGCGGCACAGGCCACCCACCGCCGGGCACCCATCAGCCCACTGCCACTCGCCAACAGCCCCGCACAAGAGGGGAGAAAAGGGTAATTCCACCCCAGCTACACCCGTCCCCACCTGAGCACGGGTGGAAAAATCCTGCCCTAAAATCGAGCGCAAAGCGCGGGCTGCAGCGACACATGTCATAACATTTCTTTTGGTCTACTGTAGGAGGTCAGCAAAGAAGCTTCGAAAAATCAGGGGAGGTTTGTTCCCACCGGTTTTTAATCTTAAACAGCTGTAATAATGTTGCAGGGGAGAGCAAAGGACAGGCTGCGCATTAGCTTGATGGGAGTTAAGGCAGCCAAAATATTAAGCATATAAAAATAGAGCTCAGTATGAAAAGGGGTTTTCAGAGTTTAACTGCCAGTTTCACCACATTAAATTACTTTGGGGCCTTAAATATCCAACTAATAGTAAACACAGTTTTAAGGTGATTTGCATCCTTCTGCACCGGCATTCAGCTTGTTCCTATCATCGGCACCGTTCCTGGAAAGAAACCCTGGCTCATCCTATGTTTAGGTAGTGTTTCACAGCAAGGTAACCACCAGGATTTTTAACACTTGCTTTTTCGAAGACAATACATGTTGAGATAATCAACATCTCAATATGATCAACATCGTATTAGTTGGTTTCTTTTTTAACACCAAAGACAGATCCAGCAATACAATGATATGGACTTAATTTGCGTTAGCCAGAGACTGCACCATTTACAGGATTATGCTCATATCTTTTGAGGAGAAACACATACATGCATATGCACAGCACAGGGGAAAAAAAAAAGTGACTTCCTTGAATTCAGTACATCAATAATCTACCTTGTTAAGTGAAGTTATTTAAATCCCCCGTCTTCTTAGCATCAAGGACATGAGACAGCTCAGTGTTTCCCCGGACAAAACGCAGCCCTAGGAGGTCGGCCAACACAATGATGTTTCAGAGGTGAGAGAATGAAGCCAGTTTAGAGAAGATAAAAGGCCATTTGGGTAGAGACCCCTGCTGATCCTATGAAAGTGTCTCCTTTTCAGTTTGGGAGGCTTTTAAAACTGCATTTGCTACTGACCATACCTTCCCCTGAAAGCCGCCAGGGATCCGATTTCGCTTTTCCCCCCCGAGGGAGGGTCTGTGGCCGATAGATGTGGCGCAGGTACCAGCACACCCTGCAAGTCCGACCAGTCCCTACACAAAACACCCCACTACGATGCAGCCTCGAGGGCCACGATGCAAACAACTCCTCATCCCCCCCCTGCACCCAAATCCCGACAGTGAATCACAGCATCTGAATCAACTTGTCCAACTGCACGCTCGGGCCGGGAAGCGTTTCTTTACCCGGATCGGAGCGTTTTCGGGCAGGACCCGACTCATTTCAGGTCCCTGCCAGCGGGCAGAGGGATGCTCGGGCGGGAGGCGAGGTAGCACCCGGCTCAGGGCTCAGACCCCGCTGCCTCCGGGACTTGGGTCGGGCGTTTTCTGCCCGCTTCTAGTGTGCAAATTACAATTGAACCAGGAGTTCCTCCGTTCTCCCCCTGCCCCCCCCCGCCCCGAGCCTGCCTCCCTCTCTCCTGCCACGGAGCACCCGGGGCTGAGGGGAGCCGGGGCCGCGGGGAGGAACGAGGGGAGCGGGGTCGGCGGCTATTGAGGGGAGCCAGCCCCGGGGGGAACGAGGGGAGCATGGCTGGGGAGCCTGAGGAAAGCCAGCCCGGGAGGGAATGAGGGGAGTCTGTCTGGGGGAGCCTGAGAGGAGTCAGCCCTGGGGGAATGAGGGGAGTCTGGCTGGGGAGGCTGAGGGGAGCCGGGACGGGGGCGATGAGGGAGCTCGGGCCGGGGAGACTAAGAAGGGCCGGGGGCCATGAGGGGAGCCGGGCCGGCGGCTGAGGGGAGCCGGGGGAACTGAGGGGAGCCGGGCCGGGAGAGCCGTGCGGCCCCTGCAAAGGGGAGGGAAACTTTTCCAAAGAAGAAAAGACCCGCGGAGGGGGAAGGCAGGACAGACCGGAATGAAGAAAGAAAGGG
>BJBW01017291.1:0-38897 GCA_004320125.1 Scolopax mira
TGTCCCCTCGTCCAGGTCACTGATGAATATGTTGAACACGACTGGAACATTTCTCTGTCATAAGTGCGTAATTTAGGACAACAGTAGTCCTTCTACTGTTGTGAAGCCCAGCTTCACAGTCTCTGGAAAAAAAAGGGAAAACTAGCACCTTGCTCTTTTGGCCAGCAGTACCCATTGAGTGTGAGTCAACTCTTGGGCTTCCCATGCTCTTTTATTGTTTTACTCTATTTCAAAAATGTAATTTGTGTCTTGGCTTTTCTATCCAAATCTCCTATGTGCAGAAAATAAACACAGTAGTACTTAAACCCTACACCTTTGAAATAATTATATTTGGAGTGATTTTGAAAGAGATGCAATGGAGTCTATTAAGCCAAGTTTGAAACTGTAAAGGCACTTATTTTGTTTATATGAAACCTATGTCCGTGATACAGTCATGATTTACAGTATAATATATTTTTACTTATAATTTTGGGTGGAACTGTTTCTACCATTTTATTGTGTTGATTAGATTTTTTTTAGAAAAGTATGTGAAAAGGCAAAATCAGTTAGTTACCATTATTATATACTCAGTGATCTGCACAGTTTGGGGAGGGGAGTTCTATTAATTAAAACTTCTTCTGTTAAAATAAAAAAAAATCAATTCATGAAAGACAGACCTGTGGACAGAGCAGATGTTGTCATAAGCCTTTCTTCTTATTCTGATTTATATTTTGACTAAGTAATTAAAAATCCTCTGTGCTTGAGATTTGCTTCAACAGACATTCTTTTCTATAATGTTGCCATTTGATTAACCTTCAGCTTTGAAATATAATCTTGCATTGTCTTTGCTTTGTATGCAATGAGTCAGAAAGATTTTTTTAAAATATGAACCAGGGCAGTGTCAGTCCACAAGAACAGTTTTGAGCTGTCCCTAACTGTTGGAAGTGATCTCACTCACATATTTGTGTGCTGAAACAGAAACGGAAGCTCACAAAAGCTGCTTACTATATGCAAAAATTATATGGCTACTGTCGAGTATCAAGGACTTCTAAAACAATAGGAGTCCAAAAATGATGGTAAAAAAATCTGTGGGTGCCTCTTTCAGCCTGTGATTCCTACCATAGTTCCTAGTATCCATTTGCTGAGGCAGCTATTCACGCTTTTTGTCATGCCTCTCTCCATCTGCAGCCTTCTGGCATATATGTTTCCTTATCCTAATGCTCAGATAGGTGGTTGAAATGGTTTATAATGGGAAGGACTCATTTCTAAGATAAGGTTATTCAGAAACTCAGCTGGATGACACAGAAATCATGAGAAACTACAGTCATTTAAAACCTGGCAGGAAAAACAAGAGGAAGAAAAAAGCAGTGCTGGAGAAAGACTAGTAGAGATGACATTGATCTTGAAATAACCTCAATATCCCACCAGGAGCTTTTCAGATTCCCAGAGCTCTGATTGAGCTCTTTATAAAAACTGTGGCACCTCTCAATGGTGTACAGTGTATTTAGCCAACACAGACGCTTGTGCTGTGGACGTACACTGCCAGTACTAGGGCAGAGATATGCAAGGGCTTTGATGTCTTTATACTGTTGCTTCATGTGCCTCATCTGAGCTCACAGACTTCGTACTGAAAAAACTGTCGCAGCTGTGACTGTCTGTGATACAGTCTTAAACTAAATAGCAGCATCTAAAAATAGTAATTTCTTTGGCTGAACAGCAGCTGGACCAGTAGATCAAATATTCAAAACAAGTGACTATCGCTGTTAGAAAAAAAGATTACAGGTGGTTTACTGGCCAGCTGGAAGCACAAACTGGTGGAGGTGTGAAGTGGTGACTTAATCTTAAATTTTCTACTAATCTTTAGTGTATTATGTAATAAAATAAATCTATTTTTTAAAAAAACATCAATTTTAAGACAAGATACATAAACGTGACTTAGCAGACTGTACAGAAACTGTAGGCAGTATACATTCAATTTAGCTTTAATTATGATAGTAAGAAGTAAGGTTACTGGAAAGCCTTGGAGAATTACAGACTAGTTAATTATCCATTTAATAGTTAATTTTTAATAGAAATGTCAATTAGAAATAAAGACATAATTCTTTTCTATTACATGATAACACTAAATAGATTACAATATTTTTATACTAATGACTCGTGGAAAAAAGCCTTCTGTTGAAAGATAAAATTATCTGGCACTAAATCTGTTTTCATACAAAGGCTACAATCTTCAAATTCTCTAAAACAAGTTTTTGAAACTTAGTCTTAAGATAAAGTTAAGTAAGATTTCTTCCCTAATAGGTTTGCCAACAAAAGATTGTTCTGTACAATTTCTTATTTTTTATTTCTGTTGAATTATTCTTCATTTCTTTTCTGAATTGTCTGGAGGTGTAGAAATACTCTGAGGATGTTTTTCCTTGTTTTGCTTTTATGTTATGCACATTACTTTCTTGGATGTGCAATTCTCAGATATTTATTAAATCTTCAGAAGATACTAGGCAGAAATGGAATGAAATAACTTTGAAGGATAGGATTAGAATTGGAGAAATTATAAGAAGCATCCACATTGCAATTCAGCAACTTCAAGGACAAAAGTATCACACTTATGAAGAAATGATACAAGAACAACCAAGGAAATGGCTTGGGTCAGCTGTTACAGAGAAGATGTGGAGCCTACAGTGTTTCTCAAATAAAACACCAGATAACATATTATTTATCAGAGAAAAACAAAGCTTATATTGAGAGGAATTAACAGGAAAGTTGTAATGCAGAACACATGAATAAATATTTCTAGTATTGGTAATGCCTCAGTTGAAATGTTATTACCATGAGCCAGCACACACTTCTATAAAAATATAGGAAATTGAGAAAAAAAGAAGTTTGAGAATCTATATGTTGGAGATTAATTAGCTATAACGTGGCTTGTTTAGTCTGGCAAAGAAATTGTCTAAATTCTGTCATGGTTTCCTTACAGAAGCTGTAGAGACAGCTTGGAAAGTTTTAAGAACTAGTTAGTCAGAGACTTTTCAAGTATGGATTACATACAACTGTGCCTAATTTGAGACACAATAATACTGTGGATGTCTTTTGAGATTCCTTTCAGCTCTACTGTTTGTCATCAGTAGTACATTAAAACTTTATGAACAAATACATAAGCTACCATAGATAAGACTATCAAAATTCCATTATTTTTCAGGCTTCAGCGGAAAAAACAAAAAATAATGTTAAAACTTCTTTTAAGGTAGACCTTAAAATATTTGCCTATTAAATGGTATTCAATTCAAATCAAACAGAGAAGACTCTCAAAAATATCTTTTTTTTTACCTTATTATTCACTTTATTTCACCTTATTATTCACCTTCCATAACAATTTTGTGCCACAGACTGTTTTAGCCAGGCTGTTGTTAATTCAGTCTTTACAGTTTACTACCTCAGTAATAGAAAATTTCACCTTCTTTTATGCCTTCCTAGGAAACCACACAATCTCTTTTGTACATCTTTCATATTAGTGTTTCTTCTGTGTTCCTCTAACAGTGTCACATCTCGCACCAGGAGTTTGTTTTGTTCCTCTTTTTCACAGGCCTCTCATCATTACAGAAACATATCAGTTATTTGTCTTCACACCTAATTTCCTAGGAAATTGAACATGGTTCTTACATTGTCTGCATCACTTACTCAGCCTCTACTCACAAGGATACTAGTAGTTTCTTTCTCTTTGCGATTCCTACTCTTAGTTTCTAGCGTTCTTCTGTCCACCACTGTATCTCTCACTGATCTGATTTTTTCTGTTCTGATGCATGGTAAGCATGCATTTATTAAGTACAAAATATGAATTATAAAAGATACATTCTTCAAAATAACATTGCATAATTTTGACCTGAAGATGATTTTAATGGTACATAACTACATATCCCAATGGGATTCTTTTCAATTTATGCTTTTGTAATTGAAAGAAGAATCAAATACTATTCATAGTATTTCTCTTTGCCATACAAAACATATGTATCTTATTAACCCCATCAATTCACATGATCTGTCAGGAAAGATAATTTAAGAAATAATTGAAACAAAATAATTTCTTATAAATTTCAATACTTATTATTCTGAAAGTGTTGTTCTTTTCACAGTGTTTTGGGGCAATTTTCCTCAAATGACCAATTCTTTCTAGACAACAGATAACATTGTTACTATGTAGTATATGCAATACTACCTAATTTGCCTTACTTTTACAGGACTCTCGTGCAAAAAATATAATTCAGGCTTACAACATGATCCATGGTATTGTATACTCAAGGTAATTTAAGGTACAAGTGTTAAGGGCAATTTTTTCTGTACATAGAAATGTCCACAATAAATAATGTGTAAGAACTAACCAATCATTAGCAGAGTGTCATTGATGAATGAATTTAGTAAAGTTTACTTTAAAATTTAAAACTGGCCTGACTTTTCAGTCTTCTGAACACTCCCATTGCAATGATCTCTAATTCTCTGATATACCAAGCCCTCCTTGCCCCAAGCATATCATTGCACAATGGACTGTGCAATTTGTTTCTGATCTTCAGCAGTTACCATGTCACCATGAGACACACTGTGCAATGGAAAATTATTCATTATCACTGTTGCAATAGCGTGACATATGCAATATACTGTCCTGGTTCTATTTTCCTGCCATTTTGGCAGCTCATAGATTTCATGGTTTCACCAAGACTTCAACAGCAGTCTTTTACTTCCCAATTGATTTAACTCCTGGACTACTAAGCAAATCTTCAATAATCTCTTCTGCTGCAGCTAATCTACTCTTTCATTAACAATTATCACTGTAACAAAGGAGGAAGACTACCTCATTGTGTACAACAATAATTTTTTACATCAAAGCCTGAGATTCAAATTATTCAAGATCCAATGAAAGTCGAGACAAAGAGGAAAAGAAAAAGGAGAGATTCACAACAAAGTACTTTGAAAATTTATGTGCACTGTGAAAGGCCCAATAAAGCTCCATATTCAAATCATCCTTAAGGAAGAGAACAGAGCTCTGGTTTCTCAAATCCAGAGGAAAATCCTAACCAATAGGTTTTTACTGTTCTGTGAAGGATTAGTCCTTTCAGTGATTGCCAGCAAATTCTTGAAATCCCTATTAATACATAGAACACAGTAAGATTAAAGAGGACCACTAATATTTCGAGTTTCAATTTCAATACTTTAATCAATGGCTGGTAACAACCACAACAGCAACAAAAAGGGGAACCCATGGTAAATCTGAAAAACAAATCAAGGTCTATTTCTGATTCCTTAAACTTCTGAGAACATAAATATATCAACTGAAACCTAAGGACCTTCATTTCCATAGAAACAAGTAAGGAATAGATTTTTACCAGCTGACAGTGTATGTTCTGTAAGGTTGATGCAACGGGGAACAGGCATTCATATATTACAAGCAGTGCAACTGTTTTGTAATTTTGTTGGAGTTCTTGCATAAGCAGCATGCCCAGGCTTGAGGTTCTCCTCAGTTGTTAATTAATTTCCACAAGGTGATTCATGTAAAAGCTAAAAGCTGAATCATTCTTTTCATCTTTCTCCACTGATTAGATAGGATATTGACATTTCTGCATTTCTGCAGTGACTCAGTTTCAGTAGGATGAATCAAGATCCTTTTTTGCTTCAGGTATGCTTAAACTAGCACACAGAGAATAAGGCTGCCTTCCAGAAATATAGACTAGATGATCAAAACCTATAAAGATTTCAGAAATATTTTATGACAGATGTTCCTAGCAGTGCACGTGATATATGCATTAAAAAAAAGAGGTTTGGATTATTTTTTTTTCAGATACCCGAAGTAACCTTAGGATATAAATACAGATAACTAAAAGGGGAACCATTATTCAACTAGAGGCTGACTGGTGTTTACAAACCAAATTGAAATTAAATACTTTAATAAGAACACCACTCCCAAAAAGAATATGGGAAGTGGCTTTTTTTAATAGGTTGAAACCATTATATTTGTATATAACTTTCAAAATTGGTAGTGTTATTTCTGAAACTATAAAATTACTTAGTAAGAAAACCACATTTAGTTGTGTTTGGATGATACAGCTTTTTGTTCTTTGAAACTTCATTATTCCTGTACATATTAATAGTACTTCGTGTTCTAATCTTTTTTTCACATAGAAGAAATAAAAAGGGGGAGTTACTCTCCCCACATTACATATTGATTTCAGCTGCATTTCATGTAAAAATCTTTTAGATGGATCCAACCACACCAGCTTGTCTGTAGTCTGTTGAAATGCAACGTACTTGGAAATTAGACACCCCATGGAGTACTAGTTGGTCTCATGGCCTTATAAATATTGATAATTACAAAATTGTTTAGTAGATATGTCTCTGTTGCAAAAGATACCATATGAAGCACTGAAACAGATTTTCCCCAATGAAAAAAAATAAAAAAGAAAGAGAAGAAAAAAAGAAACCAACAGAGATTATGCTACCTTGCTGTGAAATCAAGGAACTTTGCTGAATAGCTCACTGCTTCCTGCAGGGAAAAAAAATTTTGCAGAAATGTGTCAGGCACAGCCTGGTATTGGATGATAAAGGAAATTAAAGACTGAGATTATAGTTATATCTGTCTTTCAAAGTGAAAATAAAAAGACATGGGTTGAATACTTTTTGATTAGAGCTTATGGTGTTCAAAAAAACAGGAAAACATTTATCCATTAAGTCAAATAATGAATGTCAAGTAAAGCAGACCCCCCCACCAAAAATACAGCTAAGAAGAAACTTAGCTGATCCCATCTATAATTGGGAATCAATGACAGGAATTGTACCAGGTGACTTTTTAGTCTTCTGTACTCATATTTCTGGCTTTGACAATGTACCCATGGATGCTTTTGAATATGCATAGAGAAACTAGTACTAGGGTACCATGGGCCTGTCAGGTCCCTGAGGCCAGGAGCACCATGGGCTCCCTGTGTCCATGAAAGCAGGCAGGGCCTGTCAGGCAGGATCCATCCCACTGCCCTAACCAGGAGCAGGGTAGCCAGGAGGCATTTGGACAGGCCCAGCCCCAGGCACTGGGCACCTCCCTGGAGATGGGGGTGGGCTGAGGCCCAGCTGGGACATGGGCTCATGGGTTGGCCTGGTTTGGTGGGGCCCATGGCTGAGCTGGGTAGGTCTGTAGGGAGCTGGAGGCCAGCCCTTCTGCAGCTTCACTAGGACAAGGGCTGATGGCCCTGGGGGACTGGCATTTGTCAGCAGCAGGGGGGGAACCCTGGTGGAGGTTCAACAGAGACAGTCAGGGCTGGTCATGGTCTCAGGGCCATAATAGAAAGTAATTGAATGAGTCTGTAGGGATTTTCAGAACTTCTGAAGTTCCATATTTGCTTTTGTACCAAGTACGGTTGTGCAGATTCTGGCAAGGGAAGCTGCAGGGTGGGTACCTGTAGCGAGGGGGATATTGTTCAGAATATTGTTCAGACACTATTCACTCCCAGAGAGAAGACCTGATTGTTTCTAATTTATGCCATGAAATGATATGCAAGGAGGCTCTTGCTTATACTTCTTGCTCTAACAATCAAGGCCAGCTAACTTTGTTATTTGGCTGGTTGGAGGTTCAGAAGTGGAAAAGCATAGAGGGATTGCATCTGTAAGGAGGAGTGGACAAGACAGATGACCCAAAGCTGGCCAACAGGGTATTACATCCCTCCATCTGCCTCATGCTCAATATAAAAGCTGAGGGATCAAAGGGCCAACTCTTTCTTCAACAGCCAGCATCCAAGGAGGACTCCATATGCCTTTGATCCCTCAGGAATGATCTACACATAACTGAATCCAGTTCCCGAATCCTGTTCCCATCTGTCACTAAGTCCAGTCTGGGATTTTCTCAGTGCCTGCCAGTGAAGTGATTGTGATTGTCATTCTGGGAGCTTGACATGGTTTTGTATATATTGTAAATATTTTATTATTTTCTTTTCATTTTATTATTAATTTTTTTTTAAATGAACTGAGCATCTGTCATTTGTTTCAGTGGCAAGTTCAGTCCGAACCACAACACAGCCGAAACACAGGTTTCACAAGGTGCTAAAATGCATTTAGATAATATGACCCTTGGAAGGACTCTACAAGTTCATCTACACTTAAAGCAAAATGTATTCACGTGTTGCTATTTCTTGTGACAATGAAATGCATTGGTGACTTTTTATTAGAAAATAGAAGTAAATTAATGTAGAATACAAATTATGTAACTTGAGTGAAATAAGCAACATGCAAAATGGCATCTCAAATGCATGTGTTCTTCAATTTACAGCAATTTAAAAAACAGATTAAAAGGTCCTTTTACTACTTACATATCTTGTTCTAAAACATAGAATTCTATTTTTGCTTTACATATAGCCTAATTCAAAACCCTTCCCTATGAAAAAGAGTTTGTACAAAGAATTTAAATGAGTAATCAAATACCTTAAAGCATAGAAACTTAACCCATTTTTGATTTTTGGTACTTTTCTTGGAAAAATGCACTTTCATTTCACTTATTTCAAAATGAATCACAGCTCTACACTTAGTATTTGTTCAAATGTCATTTCCATGAGATTTATAGAAAATTACTAAAAACATTTATTTCAACACCAATTAAGCTGTTTGTTTTGAGAGGAAGAGTAATCTCACTAACAACAAATAAAAAACAATGTTGAGGTAAAATAAGAAGGAATTTGTCATATTTTGGTATGAATAGCTGCTATGAGTCTCTAAACAAACAGATTGCACAACTGTCTTTCAAAAATAATCGGAAGGGATAAAATATCAAAAAAGCACAGTGTGATAACTTATTTATTTCTATTCCATCTCCTGATTTCTTTGTCAACTTCTATCAGATTAGCAAGCTGGAAATCACTACAGTACCAGTACTTTGGTGGGTAAGAAATGAACATCTGATGATAATAACTAGGATTGTTAGCACTGAGTTCCCACCTCTAATTCTCTCCCCAGCATCGTAATTTTAGTTGAAGCTGTTTAGTTGAGATTTGAGGAGAGTTTGGGTAGGGAGCATTTTCCTATGCTTGGTTTCAGAGCAAGACATTTTTTGAGATGTTTGAGCAAAACTTCCATAACCATTTTAAAGGTTAACATGATGAACTTCTCCTCTTTAACTGAAATATTTGCTTCTACATTATGATCTTTAAGGTCCCTTCCAACCTAATTCCCTAATTCCAACTATTCTACGATTCTATGACACATAGCTCACAAATTCCTCCAGTTCCTCTTAAATAACTATGTTCAAAGTTCATAGAAAACTGATTTTACAGCTATAAAGAATGCTTAGAGTATCCAGGATCTGGGGACTCCTTCCCACATTAGTGTTTCTCATCAAAGCTGAGTCTTCTAAAGTATACTAAATAAATAATAATAATAATAATAATAACAACAACAACAACAATAGCAATCATCATCATTATCATTATTCCTTCATATTTTTCTTTATTTTCACATTTTTCTGTAAAATAAAAATAATAAGAATAAAAAAATAGATTATCCATTCCTGGGACATTCAATCCCTGAGATAAGGAAAGATATGTCCCAAATTCTACAATACCTTCAGTCCTCTCATTTCTCTATTGCAGTCCAACGTACACCTGTCCAACATAAATCCAGCTTTTAAACTGGACCAACCAGTGCACATTCATGTGTTGGACAATAACAGAATACAAAATAATAGAATCACAGGATCTGTCAGCATATGATAACAATAATGGTTCAGTATCGTGAACCACTGCTTCATTTTCAGGTAGACCACTCTCATAACAGACTTTTATAAGTATATAAAACACAGCTGCTGAGTCCACTAATAACCTAAATGAATAAAAGAACAAGATGATGTTCATTTAATCTTTTCTATGTCAATAGGACCAAAAGGAAAATTATATGGGAGTGGGAGACACAACAAGGAGGTTCTTTCATAGGTCTTTCATGGATAGCACTGTGAAACTAACTTAATAACACTCATGACCATCAGTATAATTTTTTATTTCCTTCTATTTGTATAAAAAGAGTTATCCATTTCAGCTTCTGTCCTCTAATCATGTAAAATACACAGGTCTCAAAAATTCAGAACAAAACCTGCACACAAAACATAATTATCAATATGAACGTAATTCATAGCAGCAAAATATCTTATGTAATTACAGTAGCATCTAGACAGCAAAAATGATTTTTCAAGCATTATGACAACTGTATAAGACTTTGACAAAAAGGAAAATATTCAAGACTGTGTAAAGTAAAAGAAAAGAGCACACAAATAGAACAAATAGACAAGAATACAATGAATTGTTAGTATGATATTTGATTTTTTGCTTTATAATATCAAAGAAAGTCTCCACATACACCAGGAATCTGCTGCACTGGGTATCATTGAAACTTACAGCAGAAACTTTAACATTGCCCCAGAATTCAAACCGCCAAACTGTCAGGGGAAGGAGAGAGTCCTTCCATGTGGGTCTGCATGTGGAGAGTGGAGTCAGGAGCAACTAGTGTGTTGCAGCTCAAAACCAAATGACACTGTGGAGACTAAATGGATTTCAATACCAAAACCCTCTAATTGCAGTATATGTACAATTTTACAAATTACATGACTTCCATGCTCTGTAGCAGAGGTGACATGGTCCAGGAGAAAAGTTGGGTGGGTTGCTGTAGCTCGTCCAGACATGGGCTGCAGGGTCCCATCCCAGCCACGGGTTTGTGCAGTCATGAGTCCCTTGGAGTTCCTCTCCTGTTCCCTGGCTCCCCATTGGTATTGAAGGCATGATGCCTATCCTAGGGCAAAGTAATGGGGACCCCTGAGTTCCTTCAAAGTCTCTCATGTTCTCCCTTATTCTGGGTTCCCCTCCACTGCCTTTCTCCTTGGAGTGTCTCTTAAATTTCTTTAGTTTCCCAAGTTATGGGATTGGATAGAGACTATTTCCTTGGTGATTAGTGTTTTCAACTTGGACTGTTTTCTCATGTGCCATTGCCATTTTTGTTACCATAATCAAACTCGTCAGGATACCTCTAGGCATGTTTGCACTTGAGGATCAGCATGTTGTTTACTTAGTTCAGCCTTCTAGTTCCTTGAACATACAAAAAATATTCAAGGTTCATTCTGGTGTTTGGGAAAGGTGTTGGTCAAAATTTGTCTCTTCTGCTAAAACAAAAAGTTGGTTAGAGCTCCCAGGCTTATGCTAACAGCTATGCTAACTTGGGTTGAATTCATGTCAATGACTATACAATGCCTATTGCCCAGTGGGCCCCTGCCTTGCCCTCCCATCCCCAGCTGAACGTAGTCTCACCATGCCCAGCAAGCCCAGCAAGCCCAGAAGCCAGTTGTGGCCATGGGCTGGCGAGGTCCAGATGAGGCAGCAGCAATGAGGCAGGTTCTGTAGCGAGGCAGGTGGTTGGCAGAGCTGTAGTGTAGCTCAGTTCAAGATGTTTGTAGTTCCTGTGGAATTGCAACTATTTAGTGAAAATGAAGTTGCATTTCAAATGAAAATACTAGCTAATAATATGTTTTTTTTTCTTTAAAAAAAACCCCACAAAACCACAAGAAAATGGTTTTGTTGTTAATGCGTATAAAGTTATAAGACATTTACTGTGTGGTATCAGCACTGTTGGGCATTCAGTTCGCAGAGGGGTTCTAAATTGGAATGTGAGGTTTAAACAAAACCATCTTATTTTATTTTACATTTTCATCCGCCAGTAGGACAATACTCATCTTATATTCCTTACATGCATATAATCTTACAAGGAAATTGTAAGGATTCAGTACACCAATGTAGTTATTTTATTTCAGAGAAGTTATTTATTGTGGTGATATTATCTAGGTCCTTTCCTCACCTATACAACTATGGTTAAGGAATGAATCACTATAAAGCAGTTATTTAGATTTAATGTGTTAAATGTAAGACTGAAGGTCAACAGCTATGGCAGTATATAGGCATAAATTAATAAATTCCCATTTAGGAGAATCTTATTGTATAGAACTGGGAACATAGAAATAAAAAGGCCTTTACTGGCATAAATTAGAATGACCACATTCTTATAAGTTAATAGATAATTCTGACCTTTTAAAACATCTATGAGAGCAGAGTTAAACACCCTCTGCTCTAAATTATGATGACATGACTCTGGATTAACTTCAGAGATTCCTTGATGGAGTAGCACAGTAAGCAGTATAAATTCTACAGCCAGAGCAATTTTTGGGGAAAGATGAAGACCAAGAAACAGGTGAAATATTCTGAACCATCTTAAATAATTGCTGCTTGTACTGATTGGCACGTAGGGCCCTTCTCTAGTGTACTCAAATAAAGTGAAAAGTAAAATAAGATCTTATATTGTTATATAAATAGGATGATTAAAACTACTTGATTTGTGTCAATAGTTTCAGTTCAATGCTTTCATGTCACTATTTCCTGTATCCATATTGACATTATATGTAATAGAATCATATATTACATTATAAGAATGATGGAAGAATATTTTTTCTTGTGAAACTAAAGACTTTGGGCCTCTATAAAATACAGAAAAAAAATTTGTGATAGTTGGATAAGTTCTAGCCCCCTGATCATCTTCGTAGGCCTTTGCTGTACCCTCTCCTGCAGTACCCTGTCCTTCTTGAACTGGAGAGCCCAGAACTGGACACAGTACTCCAGATGGGGCCTCACCAGGGCAGAGCAGAATTGCGGGATAACCTCTCTTGACCCACTGGCCACACTCTTCTTGATGCCCCAGGATGCCATCGGCCTTTGGGCCACAGAGGCACTTTGCTGACTCATGGTCATCCTGTTGTCCATCAGGACTTCGGGATCTCTTGCCACAGAGCTGCTCTCCAGCAGATCAGCCCCCAACCTGTACTGGTGCATGGGGTTATTCCTCCCCAGGTGCAGTACCCTATATTTGCCCTTGTTGAATTTCATTAGGTTTCTCTCTGCCCAACTGTCTAGCCTCTCTATGTCATCTCCCTGTCTTTCATATGTTTCAACATGTATTCCAAGAAGATCTGTTCCATGATGTTAGGGGTATGGAGGTGAGATTGACTGGTCAGTAGTTCCCAAGGTCCTTCTTTTTACCCTTTTTAAAAATGGGTGTGATGATATATTGGTGCATAATTTTAAAAGCCTCATCAGGAGGCATGAACAAAAATGTTAGCTGATCATAATACACTCATCAACAATTTTAAATATTTTTTCTCTTGTTCTCAATTTTGAAATGTGGTGTTGGATATTAAATGAGGGTAATGCATTTAGAAAACAAACCAAAAAATCACATTAAGCGATTGGCTATAGAAAACATTCAATGATAAACATCTTCAATTATGTAAACTTAAATCCATTCACTTGATTTCCATGCATTCATTAAATTTTTTCTCAACTTTTATTTCATTATATTTCATATGCTTCTTCAGTGTCCTGTAAGAATGTTACAATATGGGTTACTTGATATGCTGTTCCTCTCTTTGAGACTTCTTTTAATAGTCATCATAATGTTTCTAAATGCATCTTTGCTGATTACTGTTAATAGTTCCATCAACAGAATAGCATTTGCCTTATGGAGCACATACTCTGCTTGAGCTTTGAATATATAATAACTACTATATTCAGTGAAATCTATTTTAGATGTAAAACCTTGCCATAAAAAGTAATGCAATGTGACCAGTGGACTACAAGAAAATCATGCCACTGTGCTCATAATTACACTACGATATTTGGATCTGAAAAACATGAGTGGGCTGGTTTTAGCAAACAAATCGATTAACATCCAAATATTTCAATACAAATACATAAATAAAATCACTGTTCTTCATAATAACGAAAACCAATGCTGTGTGCCTCGAAACATTAAGGTATCCTTAATTTTTAACCAAAGTACTCGTCACTGTTCAAAAGTAAGTCTGAGAGTTTCAGCAATCTTGTTACTCATGATTTCTGATAACCAATACCATATTTATGACCTGCACTTGCAAAGAATCCTTTTCTTCCAGCCAACTAGCTTACATCTATCATGGTCATGACCAGTTTCCTCTACTGTGGACTGATTGTGCCCACAAAGCACAGTATACAGGGCAGAGGTTGGGTCAGAATTTATATGCAGGACTCACACACACAGTGGCCTTTCAGTGATGCCACAAAATCAAGATATGACACTTCTATTTTTCCCACACACGTCATGTCAACATATCAAATCTTAGCAAGATCTTTGATATCACAGACTGCACTTCTCTTGCAAGAAGCCCTTTTGGGGACCTGGAGGTCTCTGCAGAGCTGTTCTGCCATGCCTGAAAAACTATCTGGGCAGATTCTTGGATTTATGATTGGAATTATTTCTGCAAAGATTCAAATCTGCTCAGTGTACACTCTTTAATAATTAGTGTTTTCCTATAACATTACCAAGGTAATTTTAGGGCTGTTGAGTAGCATGCTGTAGTTGTGTTTTAAAGCATGATGCTAAGATTTTTTTTTTTAATCTTTTTTTTTTTTTAATTTCCATGCACAGCAAAGAAGTTTTCATTGTGGAAGACTGTAAAGTCTGTTAACCAAATGCTGGAGAAGACTGGGGCTAAGCAGCTGAGATGTGTCTTGGTCCTGTAAGTACTGTCTATCAGAGTGCTTGCTGATGCAAGCTAATCCATTAAACTGCTTTTAGCTTCTGCTTAGAGATAGGAAGGTATAGTTCCCCTCCAGAAAGGATCTTGGGCACAACTGTTCATATGAAGAGATTGGAAATAAGTACTGAGGAGCAAAAGAGAGAGTGATCCAAACATAGAGATTTTTATTTTCTACCCAATAATCATTTGCCATTACTATTATAGTACTGTATATACTACTATTCTACTATTACTATACTACTATGGGACTACTACCATTTGCATGTTTTTAATCCAAAACATCCTAAAATATCTACACAGTTTTAAAACAGCAGTACTTAGGTAAAAAAAAAAAACACAAAAAACCCCAACAACTATTAGAAGACAAACCAATGCTGAGATACATGAAGTATTATGGTTTGAAACTGTATTAGGGGAAAATTGCTGACACATATAATATGCAATATTACTTGTAAAATTCACCACAGTAAGGTTATCTCTGAAAACACGTTATCTTCACATCTGTATTTTTCATCAGACAATTCATCACTTAAGAATAAATATTTGCATGGAAAGATACTGTTACACACTTAACTTCACCTGCACTGAAGTGGAAAGCAGAATATGTATGTTATTCTGCCTGGCCTCTAGCTGTTGCTCGAGGAGCATCTGGGCCTTGTATGGATTCTCTGCTATATTTTCCAGTCCTGTTCAATGCCTGGCTTACCTAGTGCTATTTCATACTCCTAAATCAGAGCTAGGCACCTACCCTCTGGCAGATGAAGCACTCCTTATAATGTTGAGATCTCTTGTTGTTTTTTTTTTTCTCATTATAATCTCAGAAGCAAGCAGGGTGCAGCAAATCTAATATTTGGAATTAAAAAACGCAGCCCACAAAGGGCAAACCTGAAAAAATGAAAACCAGAACAAAAATCAAAGGTAATAATATGTACAGTGTGTGTATGTAAGAGTGTAAGATATGTAAGAGTGACAGATTGTTTAAAAGAAGCACATTACATGTTTTGAAGGTACTGAATATCTGTGCCTCCACCTGTCCTAAATAGTCTCCATCTGCCAACCTGTATTTTTCACAAGAGTTTCTTAATGGCAATGTTTGCACTCTCCCAACAGATAGTAGGGTTTCTGTACATTGGACAATGTAAAATGACTTCTTAATGAAAACTACTGGCACAGAGGAAATCTATGCTTTTGATAATATCAGATGCACATAGACACACTAAACTGAAATGACCTTTAAAATTATTTATCCTATTTTCTATGTGGAATTATTCTTTAGAAAACAGCAAAAAACTCTACCCAAAGGGTTGTGTGTCACAGGTGTATTTTCACCAGTGTCAAAGTGTTTGGAGCAGGTCTTCTCATAATGCAGCAGTTAAAAGCAAAAAAGCAGAAATGGTACACATACATGTACATACACACATATGCTTATTTAAATGAGGAAAGCCTCTGAAAATCTTGAGATCACATGGCTCTATTGCAAAAACAACCTCTGTCTATTATGCACCTTCTATTGCTATTAAGAAAAGCATACAATTACAATCTAAACTGTAAAACAGTGACTTTTCCATGCGTCTTCATTGTAAAAATAAGATATTTTGATGGACAAATCTCTTACTTGTAATGGGGACAATTTATGTGATGTCTTGTGTTTCTAGTCCAAACAAAGGGAATGGAATATTTTATGGACATGGTATTTAAACAGCTTGTGAATCTAGGCCTTATAAAAGACTAATGACACTGATTTTTGCATGAATTGAGAGGACAGATGTTATACAACTTTACTATGTAGAACAGCAGACTGAAAACATAGTCTTGGCAGTGTAAATATTTCAGTACTATTAACATCACAAAATAAAACATCCTGAATGAACTGCACTGTGCCAATTTACATGGTTGTTTTGTTTAGAGAGGTACACAGATGGGACAAAACAGGATTGAATTCCATCACTGAATTTATATCTAAGTCCACCAACACAAAGAGCAATATCTAGCCATCCTAGGCAGAAACTGCTGCATTCCTCATTTCTTACTTTTAAAAAGAATTCTAGTACAATCTAGAATAAGCAAGCTTTGCTTAGTGAAAAAGACCTTATGCTCAACAGATGGGGCACGGCTACAATACATGAGCCTAGACTTATATAAGTATTTGATGACATTTTAGAAATGAAGGTCATGTGAATAGCATTTGCTTTCAGGAAAGCTGAAAGAGAGGATGTAGCCAAAATTAAAGTGCATAACTGAAGTCCTATCAATTTCGGAAGAGTTCCCATTCAAGATTTCATACTATCTAGAATATGGATACTAAGGAGAAAAACATTGGAAAATGTGAAGTCTACCCCATAAGCAACAGCTGTATAGCACAAAATGGTTGTAAAGATGATATGTGTGACTCTGGCATGTAAACACATCCAATAATAAATGACTAAAAAATCTGAAGAACATAGTTGACAAAACTGGACAAAAGTGGAATAAAATATGCTTCTTATCATCATTGTGTTTCAGCCATATAGAAAAGAAAAACTGATAGATAAGTAAAATGCTTACTGCAACTAATTAACATTCATCTAGAATGCTTTAGAAATTAATCATGCTGAATTCAGCTCTTTTAATGGAAGTAAATAAGCTGGAAATGAAGACTGGCAGGTCAGCTTCTAGGGGGCAGCCTGTTAGCTCTTTGATTTTTTAGAAACCAATAAATATTTGTTTTTCATAGTTAAGTGGTAGTGAAGCACTGACAAGCATAAATATTATATTGCCATGTCCTATTTCCTCTGTCTGCTGAGGTTCTTTCTTTTCTTGGATCATTTCCTCTCTAAACAAATCCACATTGTGTTTTAACTTTCTAGTCATTGGTCAGGTAGAGCAATGTCAGTGAAGGGTACTATAGCAGGGTTTGAGAGTTTAAGTCTTCCTATTTTAAGTATTTTACACAGTTGGAGAGAAGGTATTGGAAATACCTGTGTTTTTTTAGATTTTGATGAATTACTAGGTAAGCGCCGCGCAAGTCAACTGCTCTGAACAATCTATGCCAAATAGTCTTCTTGTCAATTGGAGGCTTAATATTTCTATTTTCATTCATTTCATTCAAGTGATGAGAAGCAAACAATTTTTGAAAAAATCAGAAATAAACTGCATTGTCAAAATCTTTTCACTGTGGTAAACAAGTAAAGAATCAATACATTGCTACCCTTCATTACAATATCACAAATGGGAACATCAGTTATATTACTTCATAACCAAATAATGAGCTATCAGAAAATGTGTGTTTAAAGAAATGACATAAGAGTGTACGCAGGAATTATTCAACAGGGCTGATTTGAATTTGTCCTTGTTCTGGGTCCCCTATAGTTATGTACAGATAAACAAAAGCAATGTAAAACTGGAACAGCAGTATTTAACCTCTGATACATGAATGATGACCTGCAGCTTGCTGCAGTAGAGAAACGGGAAAAAGAACTCATCTACCACTCATTAAAAACCTGTGTACATACTCTGAGAGGTAGCAGTCTCATTTTAGTAATCCTTCTGAGCTTGTTCCTTATGCAGATGCCTTTGTTTCTTTCCCTGGTAACATGGTAATGCATTACAGCTATGCATTGCTCTGCTCAGAAATACAGGATCTGCATCAATGCAGACAACCATAGTTAAAAACTAAAGTCTACTCACTTCTTGAAGCTAAAGCACAGAACTAACAGCTCTGAAAACCAACATCATCAAAATTGATGGCAGCAAAATATTCCACATGTTCCTGAAAGTCCATCTAAACAGTTACTCTGTCTCAACTGACCACAGGTTCTTGCGGAATAGTAAATAGGAACCTAATATAATAAAGAATGGAAACTCTTCATTTAAATCAACTATTTCTTCACTAACACATTGAAGATTAAACTATTTTTACCTTCAAAAAAGGTAAAAATGCTTCAAAGGCAGTATCAAAAGCTAAGTATCTTATAATCTTCCAAAAATCTTTAGAGCGATCCAGTTATCATATTAACAGATACATTAATGTATCATATTAACAGATACATTAACTGAGAATCGTACAGTCATAATTTTTTCTTATTGCAGAATAAGAAAGACATTCTGCAGGTAATATTTACAGATACGAGGTATGACAGTGTTCATGGAGCTGACAGGGTCTATCTGAGATTTCACGCATCTCTGACAGCAAGTAATAGACTTGAGTAGGATTTGAAATCAGTCCAAGGAGCACAATCCTCTGTGTCAAACTAGTTATTTTTAATGAGTTTATGCGTTTTGCATTATGCTAGACATTCTTTGCCATGTTATTGGATTCTTAATGCAATAGGAGAGAGGCTATTAATCTTAGTGATAAAATGTTTGAATACAGGATATACAAAGTTATGTGTAGCAGAAACCATACAGAAGTTAATGGGCCAAATTTATCACTGGCTTAATTCCACTCAAATCACTGGAGATACTCCAGGTCTCAGTCTGAGTTAATGACTTTTGTACCGTTCTAGCAAATTTCTGTCATACATATGACTTGGTATAATTTATTGTATTTGAAACAACAAATGGCATTGCCTGCTGAGTACACTATTACTTATTGTCTCAGCTTTTCACGTCAAAGACATTGAGATGATATGGAAGTGCTTTTCATCCATGCACACAGTGACAAAGTGAATATCTGACAGGTTAGAAAAGGGTATTGTTAATTGAACTATCAATTACAATGAATAGTAACCAATAGCCACATTGATTCTGTGAAAAACAGTAATCAAGATCACTGTTTTGTTAATAAAGAAAAAAATCTTTAGAAAAATGGAGCATAACTTTGTTATGATAACATCACGGGAGAAATTTGCATTAAGTTAACATACTAATTAAGAAAAAGTTGCTAAGGAGCAGAACTCCTGCTTAATTGCTTAATAAACAAGCATGAAAACATTTCAAGTGGACTAAACACTTAGTGAACAATCACCTTATGTGACAAGAGCTCTCTAGATTCTATAGACAGTAAGAGAAACTTTCCTGTCTATTCTACTGGAGGAAACAAAATTTATTGATTTTTGCCCGACAAAATTTTCCAATTTTCCTTCTCTAGACAACCCATTCTAGTGTCTCACCACCCTCATCATAAAAAAATAAACCCCATCTTCTTTATATTCAATCTAAAACTACTCTGTTTCAGTTTAAAGCCCTTGTCACTTGTCTTGTCATTACAGACCCTGGTAAAAAAGTCTATCTCTGTTTTTCTTTATGAGGCCAGAAAAAGTTCTCCCTTGAGCCTTCTCTTCTCTAGGCTGAACAACCCAAACTCTTTCAGCCTTTCTTCATAAGAGAGGCGTTCCAGCCTTCTGATCATTTTTGTGGCCCTCTTTTAGACCTGCTCCAACAGGTCCACATCTGTCTTGTACTGAGGACCCCAGAGCTGGATGTAGTTCTCCAGCTTAGGTTTCATGAGAGTGGACTAGAGGAACAGAATCAGCTTAGACCAGTTGGCTATGCTTCTTTTATGCAGCCCAAAATACAATTGGTTTTCTGAGTTGCAAGCACACATTGCTGCTGGCTTATACATAATTTTTCACTTGCCAATATCTCCAGGTCCTTCTCTGAAGAGCAACTCTCAATCAGTTCTTCCCCTAGTATGTATAAATATCAGGGATTGCCCAGGCCAGGTTCAGAACTTTGCACTTGGCCTTGTTGAACCTCTTGAGGTTTACATGGGCCCACACCTCAAGCCTGTCAACATCCCTCTGAAGTGAATCAACTGTCTCTCTCGTGTCACCTATAAACTTGCTAAGAGTGCATTTGATCCCACTATTTGTGTAATTGATGAAAATATTAAACAGTATTGTTCACATTACACACCCTTGAGGAACACCACTCATCACTGGTTTCCACTTGGCCATCAAGATGTTGACTATAGCCCTTTGGATGCAGTCACCCAGACAATTCCTTATCCATCTAACAGTCCTTTGATCCAACGCCTATCTCCTATTAGTGGCAAGAAAATTGTGTGTGACTGTATCAGCAGCGTAACAGAAGTCCAGGTAGATGATATATGTAGCTCTTCTCTTGTCCAGTGATGCAATCACTCCATTGTAGAAGGCCACTAACATTAGTTAGGCATGATTTGTCCTTGGTTAAACCATTTTGTCTGCTTCTAACCACCTCCTTGTCTTGCATATATTTCAACATGCCTTCCAGGAGGATCTGTTCCATGATGTTATCAGGTATGAAGATGAGCCTGACTGATTGACAGTTCCCAGGATCCTCCTTGTCATCCTTTTTTTAAAATGGGTGCATTCCTCTACTCACCAGGGACTCCACCTGACTGAGGTAACTTTTCAAATATGAATGAGAGTCACTCAGCATGCTTTTATGTATCCTGGAGTTTTGCACATCTTAGCACTGTATTCAAAAGCTGCTCAAGGATTTTGTCCTGAGAAGAAAATGTGGGAAGCATTGATCTTTTTTCCATATCCTATCATATGGTATGTTCAGTTACTAGTATTTTATAATAAATAATAAAATTTGTGAAACAATATTTATATATGAAAAAAATTCACATGTAGTGTCCTCTTTATTGACATATTCACGGGCAGTGTCATCAAAAATGCAATCAAACGTGCTCATAAACAAAGGTACTTTTTTGCTTCACAGAACAAAACAATTCTGTTGTCAAAAAATACAGCCAATGACCCTTTACTTTGTGAAAAGGCAACTCTTATTTTCAGGGCTGCCAATCTAAATCTGCTCACTAAAGTTGTTTTCATGTATTTAATTACTAATTCAGCTCCACATCATTTCACCTCTCTTTGAAATTAAATTTTATGGAATTTTTATGAAGACATTATTGTCTTTAAAAAAAAAAAAAGGTTTTTTTCAGTTAACCTGTTCAGTAAGTAAGAACATCTAAGTTAAAATTGCATTTCAGGGAAGATGCAACTTCCATCAAGCATTAGATAGGACAATGTTAAATTCCAGATAAAAATACGACTCAGTGTTTGCAGGTATGCAATCTCCTGTTGTCCTGGATGTCCTTTATGAAGACATTTCCAAAGGCATGAAACTGTTCAGTCTATTTTAATAAGGCTTGTTGCAAGCTAAGTCAGCCTTATTTCAACTTAAGTGAAAAGCTACCCATTTTAATTTTATTGTACGTAACCAGCTTCATTACTCAAAGGAACAGACTCTCATGGCACTGGCTTTTCTTCGAACTGCCATATGTTACATAGCCATATGCTTTTGCAAGAAAAGGGTGAGTTAATGTATTTTTAAAAAATAATTCTTACCTACTGCAGATATTTGACTATACCATCCCTCTTCTATCCATCAGTGACCCTCTGCAATGTGGCACAAATTTCTTCACAGCTTCTGCCCATGCTAAATATATTTGCAGATATAGCTTTCTTGGGAGTTCCCTTACATGACATTTTAACTGGATGGTTTCCTTAAGAAAAAAACACTGTATGTTTGTTAGCATGCAGTATCATGCATATATCACAATGCCTTCAGCATCACATGCATCTTGGTAAAAGAAGCAAGGGATTTATACAGCAAGACTTAATGTCAGGGTCTTAAGTGACAGACTAGAGCCAAAGGATTATAAATATTAAAAGTAGTCTAATAAAATCTAATAAATAGATAGCTATTAAAGTACTCATCTTTTTCTGGTCAGAAATTCAAAGATGTAATGCACAGTCAGGGGTTCATGGTGATATATGAATCCTGACTTTGCTTGTGAACCTAGATAATAAGTGCGTTGCTTTCCAGACTGTGTGGTCCTATTCATAGAACTAGTCATGGTCCTATTCAGGTTCTCCCTCCAACAAATTCTTAGTTTACCTCTTTAATTCTAATCCCAGCCATTTGCTTCTCACCATTACACATATAGGCATGGACTTCCATGCATTTTATGTTTCTGTTATGTCCATGAATTTAGGCTTTGTATACAATTGCGTTTAATAGTTCTTCTGGGAGTTAAATGACTTGTATACTATAAGGTGATTTCTTCTGTCACCTTTTAGTCAAAGACTATCCATTTCAGATATGATCCCCTCCACTGAATTGACACTGCAGTGCATTTATAATGGGTATTACATAAATTAATATTATACAGCTATTATCTGTTTTCTCCAGAGCATCACCAGCTTCACACAGAAAGCACACATAAATCATTAATGATCAGTTTCATAGCATGTTTGGTAGCACATGCTTATGAATCAATCTTTCTTCTGTTAATCATTTCCATGTCACAATGGCTTTCTCCTTGTTCACTCTCAAATAGTATGAAAACAAGAAAGCACATTACATTTAATAGATATTTGAAGTAAATATTCCTGTTTTACAACTGCATGTAGACTGAACTGCCCTGCTTCTGTATTTCAACTGAATCCAGTGGTCCTGAGAAATTGTGAACTTGTCTTGTAGATAAGAAGTCATACATCTGTTCACAAAAGAGATAAAGACAAAAGGGAATAGTAGAATATTTTCAGCCTTGGCAATTCATCTGAGGTATTAGTGGAATCATCTTCAGAAAGCAGGTGATCATGCTACCTTAGTGTGTTTTTAATTTAATCCCTGTGAGTCAGGATTTGGAAATATGCACATCAAAGTCCTTTCACTGAAGTCTGATGACAGACACCAGACATTTTTAGTTACTAATGAACTAGCTTGGTTTTCAAAAAGTCTAGGTAAGAGAATCACTTCAAAATTATATGCGAAATGTATATATACATATACATTTCTTTATATATACAGAGCTTAAGTCTATATTTAGGGATCTTGGAACTTATTTAAACACTTATTAAGTATTCAGACACTTAACAGAAATTCCCACAAAGTCCAAAATAATTTTGTCTTTCATTTATCAATTTCTACACTTTGTTATTATCTATCTTTGTTATTATTGTATCTCCTTATTATTATAAAGGAGAGACAGTGTTGCTCTCCTTTGAAGAAACCTTAGAAAAACAGACTCATTCTTGATGTAATTGATTTAAGCACGTAAGAAACAGTTTTCAAGAATTTTAATTAATCTACAATACTACAAGTATTTACATTTTGAATAGACTTCAGGATCCCAAGTTTCAAAAACTAACCTTGTCTAACCAAAACATAACCAGTCTTTTGAAAACTGGTCTATTTATAACCCACTTCACTTGTTTTTTCTTTCACCCAGTAAATACTTTAAAATTATCTGCATGCCATGATTTCCTTATTCACAGAATATAATTTTCTAAGTCAGTTAATGTTTACACTATCCAATCTTACTTGTCCATAAAACTATCATAAGCATATTAAAACATAAACATATAAAAATGGCTTATCTAAAAATTAATGTCAAGGTTGTTTTCTGTTTAGTTGTAATGTCCTCACATACACTTAAAAAGAAGGCTGAGCTCTCCAAGAAGACTATGAACATACTTCACCTCTCTGTAACAAAAACACATATACACACACACATGCCTTATATACAAGGCACAAATAATAGTAAGAGCTTTCTACTTACATTCATTAATTTTAAAGTTGTTGGCTTCCATTCATTAATTTAACAATTATATCAATTGTTTTCTTTAAGGTACTGCATCCAGCATTTCCTTCTCAACTGAAAGGGCAGCAAAGGTTTAATTTCCAAATCAGTGTGTCTTTTAGCTAAGAGAGCCAATTCTAACACAATGCAGTCTTTAATTTCAATGAGAAATAATTACTTCTCATGATGATAGAATAAAACAATAGAAAACATGAATACATCAGTAAATCTCAGACAATGACATCAGTACTGGTGTCTTTATGTTGCTGTAATTAAGACCACATTTTATATTCCAAATAGCAGCAATGTGTTCACAAGACTGGAAAGATTCCAAGATTCCAAGACAAGCTGCCACTCACTTATCTTCTAGCCAATCAATCAAGATACTAACTTCTTTGAAGAAGATGGAAAGGGGAGGAGAGGGGAGGGAAGGGGTGGGGAGGGGGAGATAAAACCATTTCAGTTGGAACAGACCTGCAGTGATCATGTAGTCCAACTGTCTAACCACTCAAGGCTGACCAAAAATTATGTTATTAAGGGCATTGTCTAAATTCCTGTTAAATGCTAACATGCCTGGGGCATCGACCACCTCTCTAGGAATCCTGTTTCAGTGCTTGACCACCCTCTCATTGAATAAATGCTTTGCAAAATCTATGGTACAGCTTTGAACCTACATGACCTATCACTGGATACCAGGGAGAAGAGATCAGCACCTCCCTCTCCACTTCCCCTTCTCAGGAGGCATTAGAGAGCAATGAGGTAGCCCCTTAGCCTCCTTTTCTCCAAATAAGACAAGCTCAAAGTTCTTACCTATTCCTTATAAGACATTCTTTCCAGCCCTTTCACCAGCTTTGTTGCCTTCCTCTGGAGACATACGAGAGTTTTCGTACCCTTCTTTATTGTAGGGCCCAGAACTACACACAATACTCAATGTGTGTACCACTATGTACCAACACTGAATACAAAAGGAAAATCACCTCTTTTGACTGGCTTGTTACACAGCATTTGATGAACTCTAGGACACAGTTTACTCTTTCGGCTCTGAAGGCACACTACTGACTACTGTCAACCAGAATCTCCAAACCCATTTCTGCATGGATGCTCTCCAGCCACTACTTTCCCAATTTATACTTGCACCAAGCATTACCCCATCCTAGGTGCAGAATAAATCACATCTCTGTACTCTTCCTGCAAAGCCTGATCTCACTTCCAGAGATCATACAGTTTATTTTTCCTCTTGAGTTCCATGAGGATTTCCCTGTTCAGGCAAGCTGGTCTTCTGCCCCATTTGCTTAACTTGCAACACAGTGGACTTGCCTGTTCCTGTGCTTCTAAAAGGTAGCTCTTAAAGACTGACCAGCACTTATGGACTGCTTTCAAAAGCTCTGAAAAACAGATTCCCAGGGTACTCTTGCTAAATACCTTCCTGAATAGCTTATAATTTTCTTTCCTGAAGTCTAGCAACTCTGCTGTCCTTTTTTCTTATTACACTGAAAATTTTAAATTCAAGCATTTCACTGCCAAGGCAGCCACCTACTATCACATCCTTCACGAGTTCTTTTATATTCACAAATAGCAAGTGTAGGAGGGCATCCTTTCCTAGTTAGGTCACTGAGAACCCACAGCAAGACATTATCTCCTACAAACTTCAAGAATTTCCAAGACCTGCTTGTCACAGCACTTTTATATTCCCAGCTGATGTCTGGGAAGTTGAAGTCTCCCATAAGGACGAGGGCTACTGATTATAAAATAACACAATAGCGCTCACATCCTGTCTGGACAATCAGTAGTAGACATGCACTACAATATCTCCTTTGTTTTTTATCCCCCTCATCCTTACCCAGAGGCTCTCAACTACATCACCACTAACTGTAAGGGCTGTGCAATCAAACCTCTCCCTTATGTATAGTACAACCTGCCCTGCTTATCCCTCCTGAACACCCTTTAGCCCTTGATCCCAGCACTCCAATCATGGGATTCATTTTACCAAATCTCACTAATACCAATAATATCATAGCTCTGGGAGCTGACCAATGTTTCCAGTTCATCCCGTTTTTTTCCTCACACCATATGCACTGGTGTACAAGCATTTCAGATATGATTCTGAGACCTTCTTCCAGGAGCCTATTTCTTTCAAAATCTTCCCCCATTACTGTGAAGATTGAGGAAAATACAACCTGAGTTCCCCAACTTTTTATCATTCTTCCCAGGGCTCCAAAGTTTCTTTTGATTCACCTCAGACTTTTTTTTGTTGCAACATTATTTGTACCCATGTGAAAAAGCAGAAATGGATAGTAGTCTGAAGACTAAACTAGGCTCTTCGGTCCTGTGGTGACATCCTTTATTCAGTCTTAATGGAGATTGTGTTGTGAGTGGTTGATCTCTCTGCTCTTGTCAAGACTGCTTGCTCAGGTTCCTCTTCTTTCTGGTTATGTGTTTCATTTACTATACCCAGGGCCTCATGCTTATTCTGTTAAGGATATCTTAGAGAGTAACTTAGTTACAGCTCTGTGCTGTAAACCTTTTTCCACCACTTTGTGACACTGAATTCATCCTGACACAAAGGAGATCCAGGACATGCCTCTGTAGTGGCAATCGTGAGTTGGCTTCTATTCATCATCAATGTCAGAGTATGGCTCCACTTACCCTCTCAGACTCTCAAATACTCCTTAGCCTGCTCATCTGCTCCTCCAGCTCATCCACCAAGCAGAAGAGTTCATCTATTTGGTCATACCTCCTGCAGTCTAGCTTGCAATAACTTTCCACCTCCAGGAACATCTCTTCACATATCCCACAGTCAGGGAACTTGCTTGAACAGGAGTTCCATTCACGTGGCTGTATTGGTTCTACCAGGTGCTAGAAGCTAAGGAGAAGTACAGGATACTGCCTTTTGCTGAGTGGTCACCACGCTACTACATCTGCCTACTGTAACACACCTGCCCACTGGGAAATATTTATGCTTGTCCATTGCAATCAGCTGAGCTGATTTTTTTCACCTGCTTAAATTTCTTGCACTGACAGGTTTAGGCTCTGCCCTGTGCTGACTCTTCCAGTCAATGGGTCCAGGGTCAGTTGCTTGGAGAACACCCCCTGTTCAGACAAGACTCTACTTGTCTGTGGGTATACCTCCTTGTGTGTTCTCCTGCTGCTTTCTGCCACTGCTACTGATGCTCCTCACACTGCTCCAGCAACCATGGCAATAAGCAGGCCTTGAGATTTCAACCTACCAGATATCAGCTGGGAATACAATACAGCTGAGAGAGAACAGACTAGGATGTTCCTGGAGTGTGCTGGGGATAACTTTCTAACACATCTGGTGAGGGAGCCAGCAAGGGAAGGAGCCCTGCTGGACATTTTGTAAAAGGAGAAGGACTTGTTGGGGGATGTGATGGTTGGAGGACATCTTGGGCATATTTATGAAATGATAGCAGTTTTGTTTCTTAGAGAAGAAAGGAGAGGTGATTCTATATTGTAGAATCACAATACCATGAAACTATTTTCTATGCTTCATGATACCATGGCAATTCTATGATTCTATGAATTATTATTTCTATTCCTTATGTGTTTGGCATACGCTACTTGGTGTTGTAGAAGATAAGCCAATGCCCTTGTCTGTACAGTTATGGTCAGAGTGGATAAATTTGTTCAGACAGAGAGACTTGAAAGTGATGCTTTGCTATTTCTGATCAGAGGCACGTGTAGAGAACTAGAGAGTCACGGGGAAAAAAATAATTCCCATCTTTGGCCTTGCTACTTTCCAACAAAACTTCTCATTAACACAGATGCATTATTTTGACAATTCCTCTTGCGTTATACAGCATGGACTCACATTTGCCTGAAGAGGCACTACTGACATATGTCAGTATTTTCTGTGAAACAATTGTAGTTAGCGTGTTACTGTTTTCACTGAATTTCACTGAATTTTTTAGAGTTGGAAGGGACCACAGAAATCATCTAGTCCAGCTCCCCTGCCAAAGCAGGATTCCCCAGAGCATGTTAGAACATGTCACTCAGGACTGCATCCAGGCAGGTCTTGAAAATCTCCAAAGAAGGGGACTCCACGACCTCCCTGGGCAGCCTGTTCTAGGGCTCTGTCACCCCCACAATGGAGAAGGTTTTTCTCATATTTGAGTGTAACCTTCTATGTTCCCACTTGTGCTTGTTGCCCCTCATTCTATCACTGTCAACCACTGAAAAGAGTCTCCCTCCTCCTTCAACCCACCCTTTAGATACTTATAGGTGTTAATAAGGTCTCACCTCAACCTTCTCTTCTCCAGGCTAAAGAGTCACTGCTCTCTCAGCCTTTCTTCATAAGGGAGATGCTCCAGTCCTTGAAATTTTGTTTCATTTAATTGAGAACAAAAAAAAATTTTTAAGTTTCTTAACTAGAATTTTCAGAGGAGGAAACATTCAGTTTCAAATATAGGTGAAAAGTATAAACAGACTTTTTTCTCTTCACTGGGGTTATTAATACTTTTCTAATTATAAAGCTGAACATTTGATGAATATTAAAAAAAATACATAGTTGTTAAATTAAAAAAAAAAAAAAAACCAAAAATGTGGAAGTTTCCAAATAGTCCTATCAATTTTCAAGCTTATAATATATGGAATTTTAACATCTACCACAAGGTTTGTAAAGTTTTACTGTAAAGTACAGGAGATAATGTTCCAAATGGTTTATCCTCTACCTGGAATCAGAATCAAGCCTATTCTGTATTGGCACATATTCATGGCCTTTCTCTTGCTTATGACAAACTTGAACTGAAGTTATAGGAAAAGTTAATGAGAAATTATAGGTTTTTCCCCAGAACAATTAAGAGCAGGAACAAAAGTGATATGATCAACACTTTCCAGAAGTGGTTCTTTTGAGATGAAAAGGAGTTGCACCCTTTACAGAGTCTTCTGAAAATCCATATCTAAAAAACCTAAACATAGACAGTTTGACTTATCATTTTTCTCAAGGTGTTTTCTTTCTGTCAAGTTGACTTGACAGATCTGACAATTTAAAACTATTAATTATGAATGAAGATTGCAGTTCATTTAATTCATTTTTTCTCAGTGATGAGCTATGAAGGCAAGCAAGTTACTAAATATAAGAATTCTTGTCCTCTTTTAATACATGTATAATGTAATTATTGAAATGCATATTGCAGGAAAGCACATGACTTTGGATCCATTTAGTAAACACACACGATCAACATAAATTTAGGTTTTCTGATGAGAATTAGCATTTGTTTGCACATCATACAATGATACATCTCAATTATACTTTTACTCAGATGGTGGCCACTCCTTATATCAACCAATTGGGGAAACTACTGCTACATAAGAAACAACTTCTCTGATTGTCAAGCTAGAGATACACACCACTGTGAGAATTCATGTATCTTGCATATCATTTTATGGTATGTCCTCAAGAAAAAAAGGATAATTCGGAAAAAATAAAAGTGGGGTAAAGGAGTATTTATAGCTAGCTACCAGAGTATTTAAATATATTTCATTTACAGTTTAGACAAAAAAAAAAAAACAAAACCCAAACCAAAAATAAATATAGAAGAAACTAATAAAAAAGAGGGTCTGTCACATGACCCAAATAGATTCTCAGACTGAGTCACTATTGAATTAATTTAATGTTAGTTTTCTGCTTTATTTTGTTCATTTAAAAAAAAAAACAAACAACAAACCTGTATTTTTTTAAATGCAAAAATCGTTAATTTGGTCAAAGATAAGTCTACAGAGTATTTTCAACATGCCAGTTGGTATATTTGTTTAAACACTGCATGTACTTACCCATAGCAGATGTTCAGTCATATTCAGAACTGCTGTAGAAAAAAAATTGTTAGTCCATTAACAATTCATTTTATCTATGGAAACATATAGCTATGTGTTTTGTAGTTGGTTTTTTCAAATAGATGATATTGGCCTTTTTTTGGTGACAGTTTTCATTGAACAACTCCTAAATTCTCCATGTTTTTATTAGGAGTACTCTAAGAAGAGAACAGATGTGAAAGAGAGCTTTCAATTTCAGAGAGGGTCTGTTCAGCCTCACTGGCAGAGTTACGAAAGTTTACTTTGCCAGCTACATTTTATGTCACAAGAAGACACTGTAAATTGAAGTGATAAAGTCTTAAATTCTAATTTCTTTTTGATTTTTAAAATTTATGGAAAGAAATGGAAGATTTTTAACATCCAGCTGGATAAAGCATTGAGTAGCCTAGTCTGAGTTTACCAGCTCTGAGCAACAGGTTGGACTGTTTGTCCTCAAGTTCCTTTTCAGTCTTTTACACTGCTTATTGGGTTCCAAATGTTTAAAAATTCATCCTTTCCTAACCTTGACAACTTTAAAAGTCTTTGAATTAATTACATTTTCAGGTAATTCCAAAATTTTAATTGTTATATATGCTTGAGCTATATTTATTTGGTACATAGAAGTATTTTTTTTTTTTAAAGTGTAGTTGATTCTCATTTTACTTTGACAACCTAATGTAGTCTAATTTAGTTCACTTTAAAACAATAATGTGAACATTCTGGCATTATGAAGCTGGAATGGCTTTAGCTTCCTGTCAAGGCATTTTTTGTGACCCTTCAGCACAGTCTTGTGTTTAATGAGTAAGTTAAACAAGTGAGCTACTCTGATTCCTCACATTGTGAAAGCTTTTCATTGAATGAAAAGCACCTCAAGTGATAACTTTAACAGTTCCAGAGAAACTGTAAGATTTGCTGCTCTTTTTACCCCTTCAGGCAGTAAAAATTATTGGTCATCATATTTGCATAAATTCTGTTGCTTGTTCATGAGTTTTTGTTCGAACCACTTTTGCTCCAACAACACAGGACATTTTAAATTCATTGTCTTCGTTAAGAGATGAATTCTGGATTTGAACAGTGTGGCATGATCTCACTGGCAGTCTAGAAAAGGGAAGAAAAGACTATGATGAACTTATGTACAAGGGGAAGCAATAAAAGGGAATGAAGGGAGACAGGCCTTGGTTTCCTTATCAGTTGACACGACCCAGGCTGCAGGTTACTTCATGATTCATGGTCCTGGCTCCAAAGGGAATGCTTTCAGTAACTCAGCAGGTGCTTGTTCCTGAGTCCCTGGAAGTGTCAGAGAGCGAAGTCATTGTTTGAGTTACAGGGTATCAAAGTATCATCAATGTTTAAATTTACCTTCATCTGGTAAACGAGTGAGAGTGGCATGATCCTGCTGCCCTGCTTGTAGCCCCTCATGATTTGCAGAATATGTCCTGAATTTTGTAGTCTCCCTAAATGCTGCTGTGATGCAACAGCTACTGTTGTTCAGGTCAAGGTAAGCTTTTGCCTTTCTCAATGACACATTCATCCTGCTGAGCTCTGATTTCATTACAGTGGTGGTCTGTGGCCTTTCAGAGCTTGCGTCTGTGAGTGGCACAGGTACATGATGGAAATCTTCTTTTACAGAAAATCAGTCTTTTCTTTACTGTACTTTTCATAATGGAACATACACTTTTTCTCCAAAATGAAAATAGCTACACAAAGAAGCAGAAATTTCAGGTGCTTTCTTCATTGATTTATTTTCTTCAAAGTTTGACTTTCGTATATAATATGCACATACTTCATTAACAGGTCTCATTTTGTTTAACTTTACTGTAGAAGACGAGTAATTAATACAATTAGTCTTTTACTACTGCAGTAAGTGATAGCTTCTGGTGAGACTCTGCAGGTAATGTTCAAGTGCACCAAAAAAGTGGTATGTATCTAACCTTCATATTTCAGAACCTTTCTACTTTCATTGAAGTGTGTTGTTTTACAGTACTGTTATACAAGTCTAAGGGGGGGGTGGTGTATAAAAATTGAAGAAATATTATGTCTTTTTTCTAATATGTATATATAAAAAATCGCTAATTATATAATAATAGCAGTAAAAACCTTACAGGAACAACAGAGTTAGTTCTCTTAAGGAATAAATCACCCTCTGGACTTAATTAACCCTTCCAGAAAATTATACACAAATAACAAATAGTTTCATTATAAATAATACAGAAGTAGGAGGTAATTTGACTTTTTTGTAGCATACAGGATGTTAGACTCAAAATCATGCAAAATACATAACAGGATGAATTTTTCGTTTTCTTAAAGACAGGTGAAACTTTAAAACATGCTCATTCATTTGCTGTACATCTCACAACCAAATAAACAATCCATTGATTTTCAAATTAAAGACTATTACATATTAGTAGATTTATCTGTGGATTAATTAATTCTCGTTGTCAGGACTGTTGAGAACTACATACTAGCAAAAACCAGAAATGATTAAACGACCACAAAAAAGATCTTACTTCTCCCATGCTTATTTGTCATGGTTATGAAAATATGAAAATAATTTACTAATATTTCACTGGCATAGCAAAATGTGGGTAATGTGTACAAAAATCAGCTTCTCAGAGCTCTTGAAACTGACTTGTCTTGCTGGAAATGTCTCTGAAAACTAATTCTGTTCTTTCTTATTGTTTTGGTAAAGAGCACCCAATAGTAGTCACTGATATGATTCTTTCCTTCTTTCCTAATGTCAGAATAAAATAGTAATTCAAAGATTTCCTGCCTATATGGTTGATGGTATAATTTTCAGAAACTTTCAGATTACACATTAGTTCATAAAATCAATCAAAACAAAACCAAACAAAACACTTTGCACCCAACCAAATCCCTCAACCAAACTCAAGAAGATGTAATTACATCCTAGAATATCCCATTTATATTTGTATCACAATGCTTTTCACAGCAGAGCAAAAGTTAGGTGCCCAACTATTTAGAACACATCTTTTCTCCTCCTTGTGTCCACACTAAGCTGCACAGTGGTTTCCAGTGGGGTCATTCTACACCTCCTCTGGCTAGAGGCATTTAGAGGCTCAATTCAGCCTTTCACCAAGATACTTGGTTTGCGTGTGAGAAGGCAAAGGAAAAAAAGTCTGTGTGAAATCAGGAAAATTGTTAACAGGATCACAAATAATCTCTTTCATCTCCTTCTTTAATTTAAAATAGTAATGAGATTTTATAATAAAAAACATCATGGGTTTTTCCAAGTTTTTGTGGAACAGATACTGGCAAGAGTGTTAACATTTTGTCTACTGAAGAGTTCAGTATAGTTTACACTGAATACTAAAATGCACGTACTTGTGATTCTTACCCATTAATTATAACTCACATGATGGTCTTAGCCTATTTCCATGATTGTGTGAAGAATTTTGATTAAATAAATAAAAATACAAAGGAAAGCCAGTTTGACTGTGATAAGAAGTGCATTCTTATAAGGAAATGCCACTTTTCTGTACAAGGCTGGGAAGAGGCAAAAAAGATATTTCATGCTCATTTAAACATAGCCCTCATAATTACCAACTGTCTGGTGAAGAGTATGATTTCAAAACAAAAAACCTCACATCCAAAATGCACTGTCCCCTCTCTCCAGATCCCTGTTAAGCACTACTGTAAGTGCTACATGAGTGTAGCAGGACATTTAAATCTGCATTTTTTGCTGTTTTATTACAACATTTACAGTGTGGGTGGTTGTAGTGTGTTTACATAATACATGGATATTTACTTAGTGGCTGAAGAAGCACAAACTTTGTACCTGACTATACTTATTACCAAAGTCAATCCGATGCAACACACCACTTCAGGCTACTCTTAATTATGTGTGGTAAACAGGTTTTTTGCATAATAGTTTAAGTTTGTGCTGTATGTTTTTATCAGGCAACCAATCTGTTTTCTTTATACCTTTTTGACACAGATATTTGGGAAAAGACTTAGATTATCTGTGTATGTAGAGTCCCTGTGGCTCACTAGATTAAGGCAGTAATATTAATGTGAAACTTCTTTGTCTAACAAGAAGCATGCATAGCTTTCTTCAGTGCTACAACTGAAATGACACTTGAACTATGTAGCTCTCAACCACTGATAACTTTTTCAGTGCCATTCAAAGAATCTTCTCAATGTAAAAATATATTTATTCCATCCCCTGAAACTGGAGCCTACATATTTCTCCAGAAGTACAAGTTCTTGCACCACATCAGCCATCTCAGTACAACAACTTGGATACTATAAGGCAAACTAAAGAGATAATATTGGGAATTTCATCACTATACGTACACTCGTCCCTGTCTTCCACTTTCATTCGTGTCTGAAAATGATGTCTTTGTGATACAGTCAGCCACTCAGTATATAAGTTCAAACAAAGCTTGAACAGGACTTCAAAACAATGATCATATATGGAGGTGACCTCTTCAGGTATTGTTTATTTGTGATTGGTTCCATCTCAAACTCTGGAAGATGCCATGGGCTTGCTCAACAAGTCTTTTTCCACTTCTGTTTTGTGTTCAGTGTAATAAAAGCAAGAGGAGCCTGGCACACTCTGTGCACAAACTTGGAAATTCTGATTTTGCTTATACAGAGTAATGCTATTTTGTTATCTTACTGTATTTGCAGTTCATACATTTTTACTTCAGAGAAATCCATGCTAACTTACCTATTCTCAAATGCTCATATATTCTTAGATGGCCCCATATTTTTGTCCTCTATCATGTTAGGGCATTTTTTATCTTGCTGTTGGCAGTTAATTTTCTTGCCACTTATTAATTTTTCAGGTCATCGGTAGCTGGCTATATAGTGTGAACACAAGAAAAGGGTGTATTTGGGTAACTTTATTTGTACTAAGAACTTTTATTCTGTATATTTCTCTGGAGCTGACAGAACTATTCAGGTGTACAGTACAATCCAACCTGGTTGGTGGAAAAAGAACAAAACAAAATTTTCATTTCTTAAAATTTAACATAAACATATTTTGCACAGATATAATTCTATGTACTTTTACCAAGCTAAAATATAAACAAATATGCATTAAATATCTAAAATTATATATCTAAGAGCCTTATTTCTTCTTTAAAGAAAAAGCAAGCTCACAACTACAAGTACTCTTCCTTTCTTTATAGAGACCTGTGAAGGTTTGTGGATCATTATTGCAAATACCATGATGTCATAAAAACAATATTGCATTCAGTAAGGAACCACACTTCACCATACTCTCTCCAAGATCCACATATTCCTATAAACACCTAAGTATTTGATAGGAATATATATCCTACAATACACTTATGAATATTCTGAATTAACTTTACAGACCTTCACTATTCAATTACATTCCTAACCAAAATATTTTTTTCAACTTTCTTAAAATATATTATATGGGTTTATAATAAATCTCATATCTTTGCTATTTTTACCATTTCAGTTCTTAATACTAATTCTGCCAATTAATAGACTATCTTAAAAAAAAAAACCTACAGAGAAAGCAAACAGCTATCACATCATAATCTTAAATATAAACTGGTGCTCATTGACCAGCTCTCCAATTTATCTTCACTGGTGCAATACATTATGAGTGACAACTTTATTTACTTCTCCTTGAACTTAGAAAGTTTCTGACTTAAATAAAGTTAATTTGTCTGATGCTGTAAAACACAATTCTGTGCATCATTTACAGTACTGTTGTGTGGGTCATTGCTGTTCACTATTTATGAATGTACATGAAGCTTTAGTTTACTCATTAGCTTCTCATTACTGTTTACTACTAGTTCCAAAATGTGTTATTCCTTATGTCATTGTTGCAACTTAGAATTTGTTCTGAGTTTGTTTAACAGCATTCATTCCATGAATAAAAGTCATTAATTTACTGCAACAACCTAGATAAAATATTCTATATCTACCATGGTACTCTGATAATAATTTCTATTACTGTCTTTGGTGATATTATCTACCATTGATTTATAGGTGCCATACTGGTATCCCTTTTCTCTAGAAAACTAGTAACCAGCTAACAGACCAAAATATTTCATAGACTTTATTGTTTTAATAGGTAACTCTAGGATTTCATAGAGATTGATCTAGAACATATGCATTTTCTTTATTCATCTGCAGAAACAGCATTAGGTGTTAGTTTGTACTATACTATTAATAAAACAATTAATTTTATATTTTTATATATGTTGTAGTTCACTAGCATGATTTCCTGAATCCCTCTTACCCTACAACTGTCCAGAGAAGTATGTTATATGGTTAGTTACATGTAGATCTTTGGCTGTTAAGCACAACTTTTTCTACAGGACATCTGCAGTGATTTATAGAGGTAGAGACTTTCCCTACCCCATCTTGGGCTGAAATAAATACCAGCAGGAGTTTATTTTATATGTTTACCATTCTCTTTGCTGACTATTAGTCATCATTCGATGACTAATATGGCTAGTATTTTACATCTGATCTTGAAAACAATTTACAGATATTTTTAAATTCAAATAAATTAATTTCACAAGCAAAACTCTATTTGCAAAAATTAGCCCAGGAATAGTCCTTAAGAATTTTTGTTTAAAAGTATCAAGCACATGAGAGTTGAGTCTCGAACCTTACTGCCTTTCTTTTCCAAAGCAGATTTCCTTTTGACTTTGAGAAGACCAATGTGTTGTGACAGTCAACAGAAGCTATTTATAAAATCAAAGGAGGAACATTAAAATAAAGAGAAAGTGCAGGAAGACAATATACCTCCTAACACATCCATCTACAAAGTACATTATGGAAATAACAACCTCAAATTTCATTTATAAGCTTCTACTGACTTTTAGTTTCAGCTAGTTTGCACTGTAAAAACTGAAAGCAATAGTGCAAGACCTGTTGACTCACCTATAGATGTATTTTTTACTTGCTCAATGCCACGCACCTCACTGTAACCTTGTATCACTTGCGAATGCACAGCAAAGAGCTCAGTTTGAAAAAGAGCTCAGTTTAAAAAAGAGCTCAGTTTAAAAAAGAGCTGCAATAGAGCACGGGCTGGAAAGCACAGTTTTAAAATTCAAAAGGAAGTCTCAGAGGTGGTAGTTGGAAGTGCTATACCTCACTACCTGAAAAAAGTAAAGGTAGAAATTAATTAGTAAAAATACTAGGAAATTAAAGACACCATCATTTTAGACAGCACTTTTAATAATAGTTGACCGTGTTTACACTTACTAAAATGTCTCCTGTGGAAAAATGTCCATTCTGTTTATTTCAGAAACAAGTTTACCAGTGATTCAGGCAGTCAGGGAGACAGTCCAGTTTGGCTTTCTCTCTCCTCATTAACTCTCTATCTATGTGATATCCACATTGATTGTGCTGTGGAGAGACGAGGCTCAAACCTGTCTTCCCTCAATTACATGGCATTTTAAAGATTTTTTAAAAAGGATGCCAGCAGTTTCATACTTGAGGAAACAAAGAACTGAGAGTGGAGGTTGACCTGTATGCCCTCACCTGGATTTTTGACAGTAATTTAGAGATTGTTTTTTAGCTTTCCTCAGAAAAGCACCCATCTATGATAAAACTGATGACAAGGCATTTCAGACAGTTGATGAAATATGGTCTCACAGTAAGATAATGGCAGCAGAAATTTTCTAGTAATTTCACTGTTATAAAAGAATCATGTACTAACAGAGAAAAAAGAAATCTACTCTCTCTGAATACCTTCTTCCTCACTAAAATTCAACAAATTCCACTTTCTTCCGTAATTTTCAGAATAAATTAAACCTTATTTTTAATTTGAAGCACACAAGAGTAAATCTGATTCACTACTAACGTCAAGTACCACTGACTTGAAGTGCTCTAAATTTCAGTGTTATAAATTATGCCACCTCCTTGCTCTCTGACAATAAAGTAGGCTATTTAAAATTAGTTGGAAAACTAGTGCCTCATTTAAATGATATTTTTAAAAGCAGAGTAAATAAAATATGTGCTTGAAGTGCTCTGGTCTTGTTCAGATGGAAGACTGACCTCCAATTCTTGTATATGAAAATCAAGATTTTGACAATCATATTTCAGTAGAACAGGTGGAGATAGGTTTACTATGGCTGAAAATCTTCAGGACACAATATGGATTCTATATTTGCAAAAGGTGAAGCCATTTAACACAAAATTCCTAGTTAAAATGACATATGTCCATGTCTGTCTTGTACTGGGGAGCCTTGAACTGGACATGGTACTCCAGGTGTGGCTTCACCAGCGGTAAGGGGGAGGATCAGTTCCCTCAACCTGTCTTCCTAATCCATCCCAGGATAAAATTAATTGCAAAATATCAGATCAAATAAAAATTTCCCTCAATGGTTTTATATAAATTTATATAAAAACATTGTCATAAATTATCACATTTATTTACTACTTGAAAAAAAAATAATAGCAGAAATCTTTCCAGATGAAAGCTGTTCACCTTCTTTAGGGACAGTAGACCAGAAGATAATTCAGTGTTAGCACAGAGAACAATTTTATGATAAAGAAATATTGACAAGTTGTATTATATATATTCTTTTTTGTGAAAGTTTGTTAAATGATGCGCACATTTACATGCACACGTAGCAGTTTGAACTGCAGTATACATCTTGTTGTTGTTTTAACATAGGAAAACAGAAATTATCTCCTAAGAATGAAGTATTGACCTACTTTACCCTTTTTCAATATCCGGGTTTGGGTGGAGTGGAGCCAACTTATTCTTCAGTGAGAGAGGTTTTTGCTCTCATTTGTTGCTGTGGCAACTGGGGTCAGCCGACTTGGTTGTTTACCCCCTGGAGGGGTTGCACCTGTGGGGAGGACTGGGCAGGTCAGGTGACCCAAACTGGCCAATAGAATCATAGAATCATATGGGGTTGGAAGGGACCTCTGGAGATCACCTAGTCCAACCCCCTCCAGATACCTAGAGCACATTGCACAGGAACTTGTCCAGGCAGGTTTTGCATGTCTCCAGAGAAGGAGACT
>BJBW01017293.1:0-40722 GCA_004320125.1 Scolopax mira
CCCTTTCCCTGGAGATATTCAAGGTGAGGCTTGACGAGGCCCTGGGCAACCTGGTCTAGTTGGAGGTGTCCCTGTGACTGCAGGGGGGTCGGACTAGATGACCTTTGAAGGTCCCTTCCGGCCCAGATGATTCTATGATTCTATTCTATTAATTTTCTTTATGTTGTACTGACAATCAGAGAGAAAAGGCGTAGTTAATGTCTGTGGAATGAGACTATCAGGACTGCACCAAGACTACCAGCTGAACAGCTTCCTGCACCTTGATCTCTTGTCCATCATGAAGGTAATTGAATTCAGATATATTAAAAAAAAAAAAATTCATTGCCCAAATATGTTTGATGCATACTGAAATACCAGTGTAATAATGAGATAATTAGTAGAACAGTTCCCAGGCTGTATTCCAGAAAGGACTGAAACAAACTTTTCTTGTAAAGGACTATTTTCAATTGCTCTAATACCATTTAATTTGGAGAAGAAGATTAAGAAAAGGCCAAAAGGAGGGGGAAAAAACCCAAAACAACAAAAAATTATCAGTACTACTGGTGGAGTAATTTAGAGTTATCCCCTTTCCATGCTGTGGGAGCTAATAATTTTTGAATTAATTGTTTATTCTCATGTCACCACATGAGAGAGAAGAAAGCGAGAAGAAGCGAGGAAATGGCATCATCTATTAGATACTCTGAACCACAGTGCTCAAACTGGGAGGATGATGCAGTTGCATGTGGATAAAACAGCATCATGCAGTTGTGCTTGGATAAAGCAGATGGATGCATCTGTTCTGTAGGTGAGAGCAGTGGAAGGGTTTTGTCTGCTTTGCACCGTGTCTCAGAGGGAAGAGGCAGCTTCTTTCCTGCTCTGGCCATTGGAGGTTAGGATGTAGCTGCAAGTGCTTTGCTGATAACACTGGAGCTTTCCTCAGTGGTTTGCTCTGTCCTATGGAGCACACAGTCCTAGTGAAGAAAACACAGGAGTCCACACAGAGGACTTCTTGTGGTTTGCTACAGGGCAGGAAAAGAGTGGTGCTATTCAGGAAACCTGTCATGCAGTGGAGCAGAGAGGGGAGCTGGGATGGAGATACAGGGAAGAGTATGTGCCCAAAAAAAACATCTCCGGGAGACAGAGCCTGTTTAATTTCCTTATTGAGACTGAATTTAATATTTACAGCATTCAAACAAACATGAAGCACGAGGGAGTTTGGAGAACTGACTACTAAAGCAATCAACCCATAAGCAGAACAATATTTGTAAAGACCAAGCTCTGTGGTATGTAGCCAAATGGACACCCTGTGCTCTGGGAGTATCAGAGGTTGGTTTCCAAATATTTGTCCCTGAAGCCTTCCCACAGATTAATGTTTTTTTGCAAGGCCAGACTGTGTGAGGGGTCTGAGAGAGAAGCATGGATCATGCAGAAGGTGACACAGAGCTTGAAAACAAAACTAGGATTTTAGAGGTGCCTAAGAGGGTTAGATGATATCCCACTGAAAGTCAGTGGAAATTAGATGCCCAGCTTCTTAAACTCTCTCAGCAATTCTCTCATCTGAAAAAGAAGAGCAGCTTTCCTCTAAACATGCTCATTCTATAGCCACCAGCCTTGCTTGGAAAACCTCAATGGGGGAATTTACCCAGGTCATCCCCATGCATGCAGTGTGGGTGAACAGGAGGGAGACCCCGTCAGCTGGCCTGCGCACAGTGTTCCCCACCATGGAGTCTCTGAGGGAGCTCTGTAGGATGTGGCCCTTCGCTTACTCCCAGGGGATTCTTGGAAGAGAGCTCCAAGAGGAAACTATTTGACCTCTGTGTGGATTAGGGCAGAAAATGTTCCCTCGTTGCCAAGAGGGCTGGTAGAGCTGCACAGTTCCAATAATGGAGATGGTATTCTCTCCAGCTGAGCTTTCCAGCTGGCGACTGCAGAGTTGGAGCCAGCTGAACAGGGGAGCAAAGGGAGCCCTACCTAATCGCCAGGGCTGTGGCTCCAGGAGCAGGAGACTCAGGGAGCACCAGGAGCCCATTGTGGCCTCTCTCCTCCCGCTGATATAGCAATGGGCAAGGCATGTTCTCTGCCCCACTGCCCCAGCAGCATGGGAGGAACTGCTGTGGCAATGGGGTGGGAGGATATCAGTCTATCCGAAGCCCAGAAGAGCCAGCTATCTGGTCATCCTGAAGCATCAGAAAGGTCAGATCATGCCACCCACAGCTAAATGACAAGTGGCAGCACATTCAAGTCAATAGGCACATGAAACTTAGACTGAACTGTGGAGCCGAGTTTCACAGTCAAGTCCTGCTGCTTTGAGGCTGCCCACAAACAATGATGGTGGAAATCAAACTGCTGAATCATCCTGACCATTTGCCTCAAAAACCCAACTGAATCTAAAACTGTTGGCCTGCTATAAAACATGTTTTCAGTGAGACAACCCGAAAATTCTTCACTGGTTCTGTGCCCAAGGACCAAGGGAAAGTTCCTCTCCTTGTTGCAGGCCGAGTCAAAAACATCTTCCACAGATTACAGCATGAAGAGAGAGCTGGTCTGTCTGTATTCTACTACGTTCTCCTACTTCTTCCTGCACATAAAACTTTCTGTGCCTTGTTATATAAATTCAGGCTTTTTGAAAGCAAGATGAGGTTGGAAGGTATAAGAAATGGCATGAACTGCAGAGCTTGAAAATACAAGATTTTATTCTCCAGATCTAAGCTCTATGTTTGACTAGTTTAAACATGGTCAGAATAGCCCCTCTACAAGAAATAGGGAATAGACAGTCTCAGCTGGATCTTGTAACGCCTCTGAAACACTATGAGGAAAAAAAATGGATTTGTGTAAAAATAATTTTTAATGACCAATCCTCTAGAATCTGAGGATCACGTTTGAGTAGCAGCTGAGTTATCAATGTAATAAAAAAGGAAATGCAGTTATGAAGTGTGGATTAAAGAAAACGAGTAGTTTAATAGATTAATGAATATTAATTGATGTGTATTAATATTAAAGGATTGTTTCTGAATGGATGGGGTAGAAGATAAGTTCCACAAGCTCAACTAGATTTGTCCTAGAGAGGTGCTGTGTGCTAAACTAATGAGTTGATGAAGCTTTATGATGAATATTTGGTAGTAAGCCTTTCGGTCTGTCTCTGATCAAGACTGAACTGCACTGGTCCAGCACATGATGTTGGGTAAATGGGCCAAGGGAAAAGATTCATTACTGCCCTGAGAGGACAAAATTTACCACCTAGCCAGTTCCTGGGCTTCTTCTGTAGGGCTGGCTGAGAGAAACAGAGACCAATATCTTATCTGTGCAAGAGGTGGTAAGAGATTCACATATATTCTTTTAGGTAGATGGTAGCCTGAATCACCTACAAGAATAAATACTTTTATACTCAGAGCTGAGTATATACCCTATCCTGAGGAAGGGAGGAGGATAAGAGAGGAAAAGCAATCACAAAGATACTATTGATATGAAGTTTCTTGCCATAGAAATGTGCCATATTACACCAAAATCGATCCATTTCTTATACCTCTCTAAAGCCCAAAGGTGCACATACACGTGGGTACACGTGCTTCCACAGCCTGCTTTCTATTCCTCCTTCTGCTGTCCCACTGCAGCACATCCAGCTGATCTTCACTGTCTTTTCCCGTATTGTCTCAGTGACAGAAGTTAAACGTTGTCTTATCAGTTTATCCTGAGTATATTATTCCAAGGATAAAGTATAAATATCTCCAGGAAGTGCACTTTAATTAAAAGGTTGTTGGCCAAGCAGAACTGCCTCCTGGGTCAGAGCTCAGAGGGACTGCTTTTCTTCTAATGAGAAGATAAAGGACACTTCTCCCTTCCTCTGCAGGATGTGCATGTCAGTATAAAAGTTTATCACAGCCATATAGGGAATAATTATTAGAATAGAGGAACATATAACCAAATATGTGAATTATTTTCAGAAACCAAGTCCTGCTCTCATAAGTGTTTCTGATGGAAGAATGTAGCAGTAACATGCTGCTTGACTTAAACTGTGTTTCTTGGGCTACAGTCATTCTTGACTCTGTTCTTTCAAGGTTGCTTATCTTTTACTTTTCCAGTACTTAACTGAATTACCCAACTAATCATTGCTTGAAAAAAAACAGAAAAACGAGGGATGAATCCTAATCTTGTGATATGGTTGGGAACTGGTTCCCAGCACAGTTAGCTTTGTCAGGAGCACTGCTACTGATCCCTCCTGGCCTTTCACCTTTCTCCACTGGTCACAAGGAACACCCCTCAAACACTTACTCTCATCACAGATGTGTTCATCTGAACATGGAGGTGGCATCAGCACTAGCTTATGGTTGCTCAACCATGGAGGAAGTTGGTGGTTTTTTGGGGTGGGTTTTTTTAATTTTATTTTTTTAAATTTTAATACATTCTCCATGTCCTTTAATCAAATTGTCTGTAAGTGCCTTGGTCACCTATCAGGTTTTCTCACCTCTGTTAATAGAAGTTACTACGTAACTCTGATTAAATACTTGATAGCTCTTTTAATACTTCAAAGACATTGACCTTGGTTATTAGCTGTGTTATAAACTGTAAAAATTCGAAAAGAAGGAAAAAAGACTTAAATAGCTTCATGTGGGGGTAGATTCCCTTTATCTGGACAATACCAGCTATTTCAAATACCCCCAAATGTCATGCTATTAAGAAAATCAGATTCTGCAATTAGAAATCATAAATAATGTGTATTTTAACTGGACTTTGCACAAGTTGGAAAGCTATCTCTAACTCTTGGCTTCTTCTAAAATTAACATACTTAAGAGAAAAGCCAAAAGATTTGCAACTAGTAAGTCTCAGTGAATTATAAAGCATTGGGATCCTCTGCATACATCTATGCATGCTACCATATATGGCGATGTTCTCCTCAATACTAGCTGTTCCACAAAAATGTAATGATAACAAATTCAAAACAAATACCTTTTAGGGACTAGTGTGTCAATTGCAAATGAGATAAAAATCATTGTTTACATCTAAGCGAATACAGCCAGAGAAGTATCATGTACTAAATTAAAGTGACTACTTAATCAAGCTCGTTGTTCTCTGGAGGTTCATTGTTTTAGCCTCAAGTTAGTGGCTTGAGGGAACTGTGAACTTTGGGAGTTCAGCAACGCTGTGTGTGCAAGGCGTCTTGGTGCAAGCTGCAAAGCTCTGAGTGAAAGAGAAGGTGAGCTTCTTCTTAAACAAGTGCATTTTAGAAAAGATTTTGTTGAGAGTTATGTATTAGATGATAATGACAAACATTCAACATTCTCATTTTCCTTATATTTAAAATATTTCACATAGCTTCTTAATTATGCACACACACAAACCTCTCAAATACATATCAACATTTATATATGTAGACATAAACACATACACATCTGTGTGTGTCTCTGTGTGAAAGAAGTGAACTTCTGGGAGAACACTGAACCTGCTTTCTATACTGCCATCTGCTGTCCTCTCAATTTACTCACGGTGTTTCGTTAAAGCTAGAAGTTCGTTGCTCTATTTTGCTTTAAAAAAAAAGGCATGCCATTTTAAATTAGTCAAATTAGTGTAGTTCAGTGAATTATCAGATTAGTTTTCCTTAAACTTTCTTCCTAGCATATTAAAACATGCACATAGGTAATTCTAAGGCATTTAGGAAAAAATGTTGCCATTCCTTCTTCTAATTTTTAAGCCTTTTCCCTGTTTAAAGTACAAGTCACTGATAAGCTAATTATGTTATTTGCTTATACTTTCTTTAAACCGCATGGGAAGTGCAGTGTTACTTCATTAGCACTGAAAAAGTAGAAATAATGAAAAAAGGTCAGCTGTACAGGCTATGAGGTTTCTTCCTTACTGAATGCAAGTGTGATGCTTAATTGCAGCAGGTACCTGCCACCATCCATCAGCGCCCAGCACCCCGAGGGCTCCACTGCCACTGGCTCCCAGTGTAACCCGTGCTCTGTGGCTAGCGTCTTTAAGGCTTAATTCAGCAGTAGCAGCATTAGAAGTGACAGAGCAACAAGCTAAAACACCTGTGCACAGTCCCGAATGTGCATGATCTCTCATGCATTTCAGACAGAACCCAATCAGTAATTCACAAATCAGGATAAGACTGATTTGAGCGTGTCTGATGGGTTTGTTCCTATTTCTAATTGGTATACGCTACCTGCAGGTTAATTCACTGAAAGTGTTTGCAAAATAGCATAGCAGTTAGCTTGCCAAACTGCTCCATCCCAAATCGTGGTCAGCCCCCAGCCCCCCGCCCCAGCAGGGCTCTCCAGCCCCTGCGGTACTCACAGGCGTCCAATTAGGGGGAGCAGAGAGTGAATTGGAGAGTCAGGAACCTGTACAGCCACCAGCCGGGACAGTCCAAGTCCTCACTGCCTCTGTAGTCTCCCTATATAGAGGAGGAGAATCTTGTCAATGGGGAGGGGCCCTGGAAACCACCTCCTGCTGGAAAATCCTCTGGATACCTGGGTTAAAACAGAGAGCCTTGAGCCAAGGACCTCATTCCCAGCAGCCTGACCCCAGGCTGCTGCCTCTGGCCTGAGCCACTCTTTAGGGAAGTGGGCTAGCTCTGGCTTTCGGAAAGGCATGAAAAGGGTGCTCCTAACACAAGATGGGTGCCCTGAGCTCACAAGTTCAGAACTTTTGCTTTTTCCTAGGGTGAAACTGTTTGGCCAAGCAAATGGACCTTTAACTCTTTCCTGCCTTGGCAGCATCCTCACCCCTTGTGACCCCCTGCCTAGAAGAAGGACAAATCACAGGTCATGGTCTTGCATGGTGCAGGTTTTCCCACCCACCATCGGTGCATTTTCTTGGAGCTAAGACAAGTCTCTGAGTTTAGGGGTTGCTTGGGAGAGAAGAGTTTTTCCTACCACAACAGTGGTGCGTGGGTGGAGGTTGCTCTGGGTCTCCATGTGTTTATGCAACATTTGAGCCTGGGGCTGATTTAAGTCTCCTTTGCCCCTGGGGAGCAAGAGGGTTGTTTCCCACCTCCCCAGTGGATTTGCTGAAGTTTCTTTTGCAATCTGATGCACAGCTCAGTTCCTGAGAAAGGGTTGTAAATACTTTTTCATATATAAGAAATACCTCCCTCTGTCCATAAAAGGAAGAAAAGAAGTAATAAATGGCCGAGGGGAAAAAGTCCCCAGGACACAGTGGAAAGAACAGGCAGCAGCACCGTGGACTGGAGGGGAGAGGAGGACAGGGCCCTGGGAGGCAGACTTGCAGGGGTTAGGGAGTGATCTGGTCCTCGTCAAACCTCCCTCACACCCCCTAAACCTTCAATCCCCAGCTGTTCCCCTTCCCCCACTAGTAGCCAACAGCCTTGTGCAGTAGGACCTGTGGATGGAGACATCCCAAAAAGGGAAAGCTAGGATCCTCTAGGAATTCCCACCGACGTGCCAAATGCAAAATACCGAAACAACCCCCTCTCAGCAACGGACTAAATATGGTGTATACCCACAGGATCAGAGTACAGGCCTGGCTGAAATAATTTCTCTTGACATCAACAGCCCTAGCCTCTCTGGAAAATAAACCCTCCTGGAGAAGATGGATGAGGTTCATATTAGTCTTGGCATCCTAAAAAAATACCTATGAGGGGAGGCTGGGCTGAAAACCTCTGCTGTCACTTGGTCAAACTACCAGGGCTTGCAGGTGTGAAGGACCTGTAGCCCCTCTTTCTAGCTCTGGCCAGCGGTGAACAAATTTGAGTAAACAGGAGAGAAGGGAAGAGCATTGAGTTTTCTTCCCTGCAACATTTCAGAATATCAAGTATGGACTCATGTTCAGGCCTCAGCTGGAGAAGATCAGGTTTGTCAACACAGTTGCATGGTCCCAGTGGTTGCTGCCTCTCCTTCCAGGTCACAGAAGGTCAGTGTCCAACAAGGTGTGGGGCTGCCCATGGCCATGCAAAGCCCTCCCAGCACCCAAAAGGCAGCAGTGTCATATCAGGTTCATGCACGTGACTGTGTTGGAGCAAAGCCAGGGGAAATGATCGCCAGGACATAAATCCAAGAATTTGCCCTTGTTAGCAGGAAGTTCCTTGCAGGGTAATTCACCCTATTTTATTTTTTCCTGCAGTTTCTTGGTTGCAAACTTACCTTTTAAATAGGAATTTAATGAACATAAAATAATGAAATGCAAGGGGATCCTCTGAAAAGTATGATCATTTTAACATTCATGACAGTTCTTCTAAGAAGTTCCTTTCAAATGCATGCAGCTGTTTCACAAAACCAGGCACATTTTAATAGCAGCTTAAAAAGGAATGGAAATTATTCCAACTGATTTGCAAACCGCTGCATGTGCACACACAGGCTTGCTGCCCAAGTAGTGTGTTTAACAGAGGTGGTGGTGCAGGGTGATATATGATGTGACATTAAATGGAGCTGGAAAGTCTCAAAAAAATACTACCGTTGGGACTGAAACAGTTGCACTCTTGAGCTGTGTGGGGTAGGAACTGATTAAGTGTAAGTGTGGCTTCCAACCATGACTTAAAAGTTAACATAATAATATACTAATATAATAGACTGGTTGCACTCTCTTAAATGTTGTGGTATTTTTTTAAACCAGAGCTGCCTCAAAATGGAAGCTTCAAAATGGAAGTTGTGGATTACCAGTGGATGATGCCTTTGTGACAACAAATAGGCTTTATTTAACCCCCCTGATTCGTTTATTTGTTTTAATTACTTTTCTAGAAAAAATAAAGTATTGAGCAGCCTGCCCTTAAAATATCTCCTTGCTGAATTTGCACTGTAAATATTGTACTTGGCGTGGGGGAGAGAAGAGGACTCAAGAAGGAAAGAAAAGAACTTTCAGCTGCCTTACCTTTACTGTAAGGTAAAGCTGCTGTAACCTGAATACAGCAGAGGGGGGGGAAGAAAAAGCATGGATGGTGATGTTAGTTTATTAAATAATGTGTCAGGTAAGCAATACTTTTTTGTTTAAAAATACTTTTACCTAAGCTTACCAACCATGTTTCCCTAAGGACAGGGGTACCCATGTGTCTTGAGCTCTGCTCTTGCAACAGGAGGGACAGTTTGTGCCCAAACTGGAACAATTAATCATGAGGAGAGTCTGATGAGGCGAAACAGTCACCAACTGCTTAATGTTAAGCTTTGTGATTAATGCTGGCTGCAGGTCAAGGGAAGCGTGTCAAGCACACAGGTCAGTTCTGAATCAGCTGGACCCTGGCAGCTACTGAAAGGGTGTCTTTGCAAGTGTGAACAAATATTTTTGGGGTTTCTTTTCTCAAACATAATCACCCGATGACAATCACTCCTCCGGAAAACTGATCAACTGACACCAAGATTCGGCTTGATACAAAGGGTGCTCAGGAAGGAAAGTGTAACCGACTCCTTGGAGCGTGTTGATAAAGCTTAGAAAATAAAAATCCCCCTATGCATGACAGAAACTAATACACCTGAAAAAAGTACTGATGCTGTAGAGTCTATAAACACAGTTTCCTCTGCTTCTAGGGGAGAGCAAAAATTTGGTTTAAAAGAATGTTTTTTTTAAACTTGTGGGTTAAGTTCTTCCAAAGTGCTTTCCAGATCTGATATCCACACCAAACTGGCTCCTTGTCACCTTCACTTGTAATACCATGCTTAGACAAAGAACAGCCTCTTCTAAAGTAATTCCCTCCATAACAGTCTCAGTTACAGCACTCTATCTCCAATAATACTCAGAAATGCATCTTGCTCATTAACCCCCCCAAGATTCTACAGGCTTTTATCTTTTTTCTTTTTTCATTCTTATGTCCGTAGAAATAATAAGGGCAGTTAATGCAAGACATCATGGTCTATAATTAAGCTAGACAGAGCTTCTTAAATTATTTGAGAAAATAATTTTTGTGCATTCTCACCTAGGTGTCAATTCTGTCTAAAACCTGAACCTGTCACTCTAGGGCTGTGAATTATTTTCATCTAAATACTGACCTTGCTTAGTATAAACTTTTAAGGAACGATTTTTTTTTTTTTTTTAAAGTACAACCATTTTGTACAGGCTTTGCAATTCCTATTCATCTGGTAACAAGCAAGGCAGCCTGACATTCATTGGGCTTGCTCCATGGCTGCATCTTGAAAGATGCTCTCATATTTCATGTGCTGTCAGGATAAAAGTTAGGCCATTAATAATGTGGTTAGACCAGTATATTATCATAGACATTTCACAGCTTTTAAATATCACCGGAAATACTTTAATTGATTTTAATTTGCTTGTAAAATGGCTATAATTTGAAATGAGAGATTGTTCCAAACCCCCAAATCTGTACTGTGAAGGTATTAGACAATTAGATGAAAAGCAGGCTGCACCAAGAGCGAAGGGGTCAGCTCCCACTAACTGTCCCAGTGCAGGATCCTGGCACAGAGCTGAAGCTGCAATTCCCAAAGAAAATAGTTCTGTGATTCCCTCTGTCTTAAACGGATTTCTACTTATTTCAGACACACGCTTTTACCTCGAAGCTCAGTGAAACACACTCTTATAACAGCCTCTGCTTTCGTGGCTGTGGAGAGCATGAGCCTGCTGAGCTGTGTCCTCAGGGAAAGCGCTAACTTCCCTTTGCCCTTTTCTACCAGAACAAAAACTGTACTTAATTTCTACCACTAAAAATCTATTTCCAAAGGAAGATCTGTGGCACCTGGGCAGCTTCAGTCGGATCTGTGTCAGAAAGACAGAAAGCAGACACAATGGTTTTGGTTACACTGAAAGATTTGCATAGCATGCAAGCTTAGAGCTTCTGTTTCCCAGAGCCTTTTTCCCTGCCCTTGAAAAGACAATTCAGATCCCAAATATATGTAACAATTTGACCCACTGGTTTATGGAGAAACCAAACTCAAAACTTTATCCTCTGGAAAACCGAAGGAAACAATTCAGAGATTTCTGTGTCTGGAGCAATCATATCTGCCTTATTCAAGAGCTCATTTTTGCAATTTTCCATAGAGGCACTTTCAATTCATTCAAAAATTAAGGTGATTTTCAATTAATTACAAGACAAAGAAATTGAGAGAAAGATCAGTGATGTCTGCATTGATGTGGCAGGAAAGACCCTACTAATGATGCAGAATCCCAGGATGGTAGTTTTTACAGGGCTGGCTCCAGCCAAGCAGTTGGACCCCATGGTGGTGGAAGGACGGAGCTGGCAGCGAGGTCACATGGTCAATTGTAATTGATGCAAAGCTACAGAAGACTTAAAGATTTGATTGAGGTATTTTAGCAAACACATGTCCTTCCCTCCTGGAAACAGTCCCGAGATACTCATAAATCAGCAGACAGGCAGCTGGCAGCGTTGCCAGTCACACAAAGGGGATGAGCTCACTGCTGAGGCTTCAAAGGGATAAACACAACTTTCCCTTCCAACCCATAACTGTTCTCTGCAGTCTGACATTAGAGCAGAGGCCACTTATCAAATTTAAAAATTACCCATAACGCTAACTAGGTCAAATCACAATTAAGGTAAAACCTTGCAGTCTTTACAACTTACAGTCTTTTACTTAAATTCACCAACTTCATCTTCTCTTCCTCTATTTTTTTCCCACTGACTGTACCACTTACCTAACAATTACGATTTTTAGGAACGCACCCCTAAAAATTTATTAATACAAAAGTCGTCAGTCCCACTGGAAACATTGACATCCATACATTTTGTTAAAATGAAAAAAAGAGCTAACCTGTTATTTTTTTTATATACCCCTCTAAGTTTAGCTTTTAAAATAAATTACCATTTCAAAACGTGTAAATACCTCAGCTAAAAAAAGTTCTGGGAATCAGTAATCTATTATCAACTTTATTTTTAGCTTTGTCTGACTTTGAGTTTCATGTCATTTGGGAAAAGAAACAGAAGTTCTTCCCCTCCCATATACTCAGTGTTACACCATATAATTTATAGCAACTCCAGATGGAAAACACTTACCCTCACTTGTTTGTTGGCATGAAGATAAATATAGTCCTGACTTACGGAGAATTAAAAACAACTATTCTCCTAAATATTCTATTCAAATTTATTTTCCCATACTTCTCCTACAGTAGCATCTTCTTCTTAAGGAAGAATGATTAAAATGCTTAGCTTGAATGATTTCAAAATGCCACGCAGAATAAAGCTGAAAAACTTTATTCAGAAAACCCAGGGAAGTCACACAAAGACATAATAAGTAAAGTGCAGAAATAAGTTATTTTATAATTTTTTATAAAGTAAAACCAGTATTTTTAGGCCCAATTCTAGCCACAGGCTTCACTGATCTGACTTCATGGAATCACGGATTTCATACACAGTTTTCTTTCTGTCAGCACTGGAGCAAAGAGAGCTTTTGCTCATGTTCTTCTTCATTGAACATGAGCAAGTTCCATGAGTAAGTGCGACCCTATCATCTTGTCTCATGGGTAGATCTAACCAGCTGAAGTGGTCCCACTGGACATACTGGGGAAATTTATGCAAATAAGAATTTCCTAAATTAACTCTTACAGAACTTTACATGAGAAACTAGTACATGAAAGGTTATCATCTGTTTATGCTTTGTAAAGCAAGGGGCTCTTCGATGCTTGTGCCAGCCGTCCTTCCTGGTTCTGGAATTCTATCTGAAAATGAAACACAGACATAAATATTCTCATGCCTCTGGAGATCCAAGGGTGTGTTATTTTTCCGCTATTATCAATCTTGATACAGAGGAAACTTGGGATATTTTACAAATATATTTCCCCATGCAACTGTATGGGAAAAGAGCTTTACATTACTAAAGATTACATTTCAGACAACTTCAACTCAGCTATAGTGAATGAATTAGCAGAAACACCAGATTCCCCACTTGTTATCAAGATTCCCAGTCTGTGTACTGGTTTATTGGAATATTCATATCATGCAGGATAGCTTCTAATAAGAAAAGCAAGTTAGATGTTAGATATGAGACTTGGAAGGTTGAGTTTATGAATGAACTTGATTAGCTTAATATGCAGCCTAATTAAAATAGCTAGATAATTAGTATTTTAAACCCACTGCCTTCAGGTCTTCGCTGACATATTCCACAAATACATGCTGAAAGTTATTTCAGATGATAGTTACTTAAAGATTAGAAGCCTTAAAGTTGCTATATTTTTGTTTATTTCAGAAAGCAATGAGCTGTCATGTCTTATGATTACTCCTGAGTTTTGTACCTAGCTCTAAACAATAAATCCCCATTGGAGTTTGGAGTCAGCAGGGTAAGGTGACCTTGTGCAGAGTCAACTTCAGAACCGAGCTACAAAGTTATACTTTAAAACAAAAATCTTCTATATGCTGAATTTAAAAATGGATAAGTTTCTGGTAGGAATAATTCTTTTCTAAAAAAGATAATGTATAGTAATTTTGGTATTGAAATTTTATTTCTTCAGCCCCCCCTTCTGGCAGAAGGGAAACAACATTGCCTCAATGAATTAACTGTTAAGGGGTTTAATAGTTCTCTCATGCTTTTTAGATGTCAATAACATGTTGGGCCTCATATTTTTCAAATTTTTGGACAAAAAAAATAGTTAGTAGTTCCAAAATATCACAGTAGAAAATGAAGCAGACTCTTTGAAGGAAGAAACTGGACTAACGATTCCTTTCACTCTGCATCTTAGGCCATATTAATTATAGCTAGTTAAAAAGCAGACCAGAAAGGGAAAATTAGATTTAGCAGCATTCTATAGAGAGCAATGAATTCAACTTAAGCTTCTGCAGCCAATGGGATGTGGGGATGTGAATTATGTCCTCAGAAAAGGCTTATGCCCATATACAGAATTGCCACCTAAAGAGTTAAGAACTTTCTATAGAAATGAGGTTAGAACAGATGAGAAGCAGAGATATACCCACCATTTAATATATTTTGCTGAGAATTTAGGTTAAATTAATATTAAATTGCCAGTGCAATGAGGCTGTCTCTAGCTGAACTGATTCCAGATTTTTAGTAGTATAATGGAGTACAATTTGGCCAGTTTAACTTTTAGGGAAATGGTAAAGTGACTTGGTGGATGAAATTTCTGATACTAAGAATTGGGATATTAATATTTTCTGGTCTTTATCAGCAACTGCAGAGCTGTAAATCTATTTTCTAAAAGCATCAATGGTGTGACAGATATTCAGATCAGAATAGCACAGCTGTCCAATTTAAATTACTATTCTATTTTTAACACCATTACTGGAATAAAGCTAAACAATTAGGTTTTTCCCCTCTCCTCTAGTAACTAACAAGCAGCTACCACAAGGTAACAGGAGCTTCATAGTACCTTCTACTGTTGAGAAATTATATAAATTTGGCTGTCTGCAATATTTAAAAATGTCTGCTTTACAACTAAAATACATTCCCATATAAGAAAGTTCTACCACTGATACATTTGAAGGCCAGTCAAGCGCTTCCAAGGGCAATCAGGTTTGTATGCTGTATACGCTATTCCATAGCATCCTGGCAGAGATGCAGGCCCGAGAGTTGGTGTACGTTAGTGTGGTGGTGAACACTCCCACCCAAGCTTGTAGGCCTCTTGGTACCTGGCACGATTTCCTCCCACCTGGGCCACAGAACAATACATAATTGTCTAACATGAAAGAAAGAAAAGGTGGAGAGCAACCGTCTAGAACACTGAGGCAGATCCTTAGAGTACCTGGTCCCCGTGGCTCATGCTGTTTGAAAATAGTAACTACAATCTATCACTCCTGATAACATGGCCGCAGAGGGGGAAATACCAGGACCCCAAGACCTAGCATGTTCTGGGCTTGCATAACCAGTGTAAAGTATTGGTTGTCCTAGCTGTGCCGGAATGGAATTCTCTTGGATCCTGTAAGTAATGATTCTAATAAGACCCTTTGAGCTCTTCTGCATGGCAGTGGCTGTGGCCAGTATCTCCTGAGTTAGGACGCTGCTCAGGCAGACATATCGAGAATTAGAAGGCCAGGACAAGTCAGTCCCCTGAGGCTCAGTTACCGCCTGCTGAGGAATGCCGATGCACTGTGAGCATTTACTCGAAACTTGAGAAAAGGGAAATTTTTAACTAGCTTCTCTTTCATCCACCTCTCCACTTAAATGTTTATGATATACACGTTAGCTTTATGGATGTGGATGTTCTCCCATTTGTCTGTGCATGTGTAGGAGTTAAAAGGGGTACCCACTGGCTCGTTAAGAGTCGTGTGATACTAAGGGATCTTTGATCTCAGCGGTTACAGACTGCGGCGTGTGTGTGTGTGTACACACACTCATATCCTTTGCTTGTATGTATATGCATTAGTTTGTGCTTTTGCTCACATGTCTATATACTGTTTTGGGATACCTTATAGTAAGTATGAATCATGTCATCTTCAAATTTGTATTTAAGTTGCTGTTCAATTATTTTGTTAAATAACTTTGTAAATCTATAAATTGGTAAATGATTAAGTGCTGCTACAATTCTACCTCTTGATCTACCTCAAATCATTAACAAAATTTGAATCACTACTAAGCCATAACCTTGTCAAATATTTCCCTTGGTGACAGATGGTCACTTACTTAAAGAAAGGCACATATATTGGTGGGTTTAGAAATCACGGGTGGGTCTTTCTTGAGTTGGATATAGTAGGACCTTTCTGAAATGAGCAACAGGTATGGCCAGGTCACACAGCTTAATTGCATTTTTGAGGTATCAACCCTATTCTGCTGAAGAATTTTTCTTACAGAAGTGGTATCAGCTCAAAGCATTCCTTACACAGAGAAGGAGGTACACCATGTCCAATTGCATGCTCATACTGTTATAAACATATATATCATATAGAAAAGCTAGTCACAAATAAAACTTTTGCAAAAATGACCCTCTACCCACACCCACCTTTTTGATTTCTGTCAGTAGGTGGTTTGCCAAGGTTCTGCTTTGGATAATTCAGCAGAGATACTTTTGAAAGGGTATTCTGGGTACTTTCTTCTTTACCAGCATGTAAGAAATGAGAGAGAATTCCATACAAGAGAGGTCTGCTTAAGAGAGAAATGACAAAAGCAGTCTGTGAAATACTGAGTATTAAAGAATCACCCTTTCCTCATAACTTCTGAGATCTTAATGCTTACTTCTAGAATATGCACAGATGTCTTTAGAGTAATTTTTAAAAATACATTATGCCACATGTCATTATATAAATAAGCACAAATCTAAGCCCACCCTGAATACCAACCTGAATGCTCCTAAAAGGCTTACACTCTCAACTGAGCTCCAGATCCCCTGTAGGTGAAGAAGTGGAGCATGCTTAGCACAAGAACACTGATGCATTTCTCACTCCTGCAGTACGAAGGATCAGACTTTGGTGGGCTGCACATCCCAAACTTGATTCTTCCTAAGCACCTGACAAATTCTGAACAGCACAAGCTACAGAGAACACTGAAGGTGCTTAGACCTGCTTCGCTACCCTAGGTTATTGATGCAGTTGTATTGGAACTTTGAATTTATATCTAATCTCAAAGTACAAGAATCTTTTTAGTGCTCTACAAAGCAACTCATTGATATGCAAAAAGTATATCTGTTTCCCACTTCTGACTGCAGGGAAGATTGCACTGGTAAGAGTCTATCTGCAGAATGCTTCAGAATTGGCTGAATAAAATGTTACTTTTGAGTACGTTTGAAAATGGCCCTATGTTTGTCATTGCAAGCTTGAATCCAGAATGTAAGAGCAAGGATGTCAGCTAGTCACATTTCAACTGAGACGAGTCTGTGTGTGTGTGATTTGTATGTGATTTATAATAACATTAAAGAGAAAAATATATGCAAAACGGAATACAATGTATATTCCAAAATCACTCTTACACTGATTTTCCATTTGCATCTTCAACTACGTTCAGCTCTTTGGCAAGAAACTGTCTATCCAAAGGCACTTCAGGCTGGCCAGATTCTGGAAAAAAGAGAATTCCCCCAAATTCTTAAGACTGGTAATAAAACCACCACCAATTAACTTTTAAAGACTGCTCAGGAGACTTCAAAAGAGAATGAGAGCACACACCTCTCTTTTAGACTATTAATATCTAACAGTATATTGTAATTACAGGGACCTCAAATGTTAGTGTGTCATACTCACATAACTTACAATAGCATATTACAATTTTTATCTTAGCTCTAAAGGAATCTAAGAAAAATATTAAAGAAGTCTTACAATATATATTCATTAGGCAAACAACTCTTTCTCTAAAGTACTATTATTGAATGAATTTCATACATTACCATCTCCATTCCCTCTTGTTGAGATGAACCTTTGAGCCGCAACTTTAATAGTGAAATATATCAAATTATTAAATAGAAAATGTAACTACTGTATCTAAGTTCAACCACAGAACTTAAAACTTCAAATACAAGTTAGCAATTGCTGCAAAAATACTTAAGTGCTGTACCATATAAATTAAGGCTACGATTTAGAAGTTCCAGTCTAAAGAGCTCTCAAATAATGGTATTTTAGCACAGCCAGTAATAATACTACTTAACTGCAGTTATATTATATCGACCTTCTTTTGTTATTTGAGCTAAGGACATCTAACCATCCAAAGTACAGAACTTCATTTTTGTTACTTAAGCTGAGAACATCTAACCATATTTCTGATAGTCTATAGTCATGAGTTGTCAGAACTGCTGTAATTCAGTCTGTCAATTACTTTATGTATGCATTACTTTAATTTAAATTACTCCTGATCTTTTGTAGGATTTTTTTTGTTTTTAGCCAAATGCTAATAAGAAAAGGTGATATATGAGATATATATATGTATGATATATAACAATACTATTGTTAGCCATTTTCCAAAACAGAAGTGGACATTTCAAGAAAGGTAATTTGATTTTGCAGGCTGCTATCAAGTTTTCTTGTTCTTGCATCCACTACTCTGTCAAAGCATTTACCTCAAGGAAAAGGAGAAAAGGGTAAGTTTTCTTGAAAACTAATGGTATGATATGGCTTAATGCTCCAAGAAAAGCTGTGGAGAGAGTGTTTGTATCTTTTAAATTTCCAAGGGAAGGTAAGATTGTGCAGCTTGGTCCCACCTATTAATTTCATAGTATCAGTGGAATTACTCAACCAAACAGTAAATGTCTATTAATACAGTGATGACAACAAAAATTCAGCCCCAATACCTGCAGTTAAAACAGATGCTGTGTATTTATATTTGTTATATTCCAGGTATTCACGAATTAATTCGTTGATTAAGAGATTTTCACGAGACAGTGGTGGCCGTGGTTCACTTTGGTCATCCAGTGCATTAAATACTTCAGCTCTGATCCTTGCTTTTATCTGTCCAAGAGCACCTCTTTTTTCCAGTGTGTCCCTTAAAACTGTTACCATAAAAATCTTTGTTAATGTAAAGTCAAGCACATTCAAGCAGCATTTATCAGCCACAGTGCTCATATATATATTTATGCATATTCAGTGAAATGAAGATATCTGCACCTGTGTATATGCCAGTAGGTATCACATCATTAGGAACTCTGCAGATAAAAAATCCAGCCTTCAAAGAAGCCACGATTATGTATTTTTTAGTAGCAAACATACGTTCTAGTCACTTCAGAAATGGCATGTTCCTGGACAAGATCAATGACAGGGCCGCACTGTTTGTGTGGAGGACTTTTCTCCTCACCCCCACGGGCGGTGTGAAGAGCGCACGCCCCCCATTAGCACTAGGCCCAACCGGCGGCGAGTTACATGAGGAAAGGCCAGCTGCCCGCCCTGTCGGTGATCCGAAAACGCCTCCGCCTCCTCTCGGAACTCCCCACCCTCCCCGGCACCCCTCCATCTCACAACCTGCTTTCAGCTCCGCTACCGACGCCATCGCACAACGGCTGCCCCAAGGACCCGGATGAGTTCAGCCCAGAGGCGGCAGGCAGACACTGCGCAGGCGCAACGCTGGGTGGGGCGGGGACGCCGCTGGCCGGCGCTGTCCCATTGGCTGGAGCGCGCCATTGGCAGTGGCGCGTGCAGTTCGAGCCGGGTACGGCGCGCTCCCCGCGGGTGAGGTCGCGTACTCCCTGAGGTGGAGTGCTGGGGCTGAGGGACCGGGGTCTCCCCGCCCGGTGAGCGGCCCCAAGGCCCCGGGGGGTGATTCCCCTCTGCTGTCAGGCAAGGTCAGGCCTGAGTAAAATAATTAGCTGTGTCTACGTGGTGTATCTGGAGTTACCGCTCGGGATCCTGCCCGTTCCTGCCCGTGCAGTCCTGTCAGCTGCGGTGGTGGAAGGTTGGACGGCGTTCCAGGGCTGCTGTTCCTTTTGTAATTCTGCCAATGTGCTTTATTTGGAGGGGAAAAAATAAAAAAAAAAAAAGAAAAGAAACATGGAGAATGAGTGAGAGTTTCTTCCTGATGTGTAATGGGGGAGTTTCTTACTGAGCAACTGAAAGATGAACTTTAAATCAAAGGGACTCGCCTAAGATGAGCTCTTAATTAAAAAGTCTTGCCAAAATGTAACTGTATACTAGGTGTTTTGCAAGTCTGTGAGGATCCCTGGTGCGTCTGGAGGCGTGTGTATGTGTGCTTCGTATTGCTAGGATGAGTCAACAGTGTTTATTTCATGAATGTATTAAATGTTTCCTAAAGGAAATGCAGCCAGTATGGATGAACAAACTGGATTTGTCATGGTCTAGATGGAACAGCCTGCTTGGGCTTGAAGGGAAATGTGAGTCTTAAGCAGTAAACCAGTTATGCCCAGGAAGCGTAGGGTGGGGTTTTTTATTCTTGTGGGTTTTGGTTTTTTTTTTTTTTTTTTTTTTTTTTGTTTGTTTTTTTAACATTTCCTTTCAAAGCAAATATTTATACTCTGAGCTTTCATGAAATCTCTGGCAGGGGGCAATAAATTAAATTCAGGAAAAAAGAAGTCTTCACAAGTAATGGTGAAGTTAATCTGTTCCTTTAACATATCAGTAACTTTCAGTGAGTCAGCAACACTAAGTGCCTCTGCCTAAATCTGCCTAGATCCCTAGTACAAATCTGGTGATGAACAACCACTTACCTTTAACATGCATGACACTTTTGCAACCAAAACGTTTTTCTCTGCATTCTTCCAATTTTCTCCATGTTGTTGTGAGTCAATAATTTCCAGTTGATAAGTTGCTTTTTTCCACTCTGTATGTCCTATCCAGCTTTAATTTATATCCTGCAAAGTAAAATTCGGAGTCCAAAATAGGATTTGGGGGGGAGAGTTCTTATTGCAAGGAAATGCCTTTTAAAATACATTTGCAGTTTCTATTTTATGTATTAATCTGTGTTTCAAAAGATGCTGTTACAGCAATGGTTTCTAGACTTCACATTCAGTCACTGTCTGTTACTCTGGGATCTTGCTTTTGTATTTTTTTGCAGGTTTGGTTTTGCTTTTGGTTTTTGCGTTTTGGTTTTTCTCTTACACAATAAATATTTTGAGTCTCTCACATGTTGCTTCTGAATTCTGCTTCCCCTAACACTTAATTCTTTACTCTGCATTTTGACTGTATTTTGTTTAAAACCTGTTGTTGCTGCAGTTTAGAATTGCTAAGGAAAGAAGATGGAACTAGTTGGAAGGGAACTAATTTGAGGTGCAGATCCAAGTATCTTTATTTGATGAGAAACTTTATTAACCTGGTATATGACCATTGATACAGGGACAGTTTGAGGCTAAAAAAAGAAAGCAATTATATAGACGTTCTGGGAAAGTTTGAATCCTGAAAGTGTAACTTAAGTTTCATTAGTCTTTCAGCATACAATAGTATCTTGAGGAAAAAATGGGACCATCCTCACTTTATGCTTATTTACTGTTGTCTTGTTTGGAGCAACCCCTGTGAGGTGATCTTTATATCTTAAATACTTTTCTGCTGTATCATTTCAACTATAAATTTACATTCTATTATTATGCATAGAATATGCGTAAAAGTGTAAACTCATAGGTTTTGTATTATCTATTTAGCATTTTTTTTTATTATGCTACTAATAGTGCTATTAAAAAAAGAAAAGCTCTTACAACTTCCAAGTGTTAGAGTTATTAATATTTATATGCACAGTCAGAGGAAAAAAAAAAGTACACCCAAAGGGTGGTAGGATAACAGACACTGCAGATGTAACTCTTTCAAAAGGAGTCAAAGTAAGCACCAAGGAATCAAAACCCAACACCCCAGGATATTTAATATGATTTGATGATGAATGTAGAAAGTGCATAAATCAGAACAGAAATATTCTTAATAAAAATAAGGGGAATCAGACTTCAACTATAAAGATTTTAATATGTTATGAAATGAGGTATGGGCTAAACTGACACAAACTGGTATAGCTTCCAACACCCGATCTGTTTGGTTTGCTCTTTCTGTGATGATTCTGCTCCATTCACCCAGATATTCATGCCCTTGCTGCGGGCTGAACACTGCTGCTGCTGTTCCACCTGATACGCTGAGAGAGCCAGGGGACAGACCAGAAATGCCCCAGTTGGATGGACAGCCAGGCCCCAGCCAGGCCCCAGCACAGCTCTGAAATGGTGTGGAGGTGTGCAGGTGAGTCAAGACCAATCTGGGATACATTATTTTTTGTGTGTGTATATGTGATGCTTGATTTTTGATTATACATGAAACAAATGAGACCTGTCTCAGAATCTTCTAACAACTTTGTCTTTTACTATAATTGCTCCATAATGCAAAAGAATATTTCAAATTGGAGTTCTTCCTGTAACTCCTGTGATTAAAGCTTTCAGATGTTACTGCAGGATAGTATGTAACCACATACTGTTCTTTCCTGCTGCGTATGCCATTCCTACATAGGTGCCACTCATATTCCAACTGGTCTATTGGTGTGATAGTCACCTGTGCGGGGATGCTGTCTGCGGGTTTAACGAATGCATTTTAAAATGGATGCGAGTAGAGCAGTGAGACACAACCAAATGCCACCACAGGGGCTGTGCAGTTATTTCAACCGGTAACTATTTTGGTGCAAACTTGGTTGCAGATGAGGTTATTTTGGTTCAGGTTCAATTCACACTATTCAATTGGAACGAGTTCAGGGCTTTGAAACCAGTTTAACTGGTTCACTTGAAAAATGAAATATTTTAAGGTGACACTAGGCTGTCACTGTGGCCTTCCCCGAGGACGGTGTCCTGTCTGCCGGGAGCCGGCACGGGGACTCCTGGGGTCCCTGCGCCCCGGGGCCGGAGCAGTGCCAGGGATGGGGGTGCTCCGGTCGAGCTCGGCGGGCAGGTGCGTCCGTGGTGCGGATGGGAGGTCGTTGCCGAGGGCAGTACCAGGTGCCGCCGACACAGCGATGGAGGCGAGGCGGAGGTGCGCCGGGGGGGGGCGCCGGGGGAGTAACGCTTCCGCCGCCGTTACCCTCTCGGGGGCGCGGGAGATTTTTCCGTTGAACAAAAAAACACGTGTCGAGCTTACTGGGCCCGTCCTTCGTCCCGGGCCACAGCGTCAGCGGAGGTGATGGGCGACTCACTGGGGTTCCACGGGGTCGGGCCGTGCCGGGCTGCGCCGCGCCGCCTGCCTCCTCCGAGGCGGGGCTGCGCAGCGCGGGCGGTGGCGGCGGGGCTCGGCATCCCCGTGACCGCGGAGCCAATCAGGGCTTCGGGCTTCCGCTGCCGGCCCGTCTCCGTCAGCCGCCGCCGGGGCACAGAGAAGTGCGGAGGGGGAAGCGCAGCGCCGCTGCGGGAGCCCCGCGGTCGCCTCGCCGCGCCCCATGGGGATCGAGAGCTTCTGTAGCGCGGACGCCTACGAGCCCCTCTGGGTGAGACGAAGAGTGGCGCGATGGAGCTGCGGGGTGTCGCCACGGTGGCGCCTGCCGGTGTCGGCGCCGGGGGGAGGCGGGTGGGACGGGACCCTCGGCGGGCCCGAGGAGGCTGCGGCCGGTGGAGCAGAGCAGGAGCCTCCTGTGCCGGCGTTCTCCTCGGGCAGAGCGCGGGGTGCTGCGGCGCGCCCTGGCCGTGCATGCGGGAGCATCGGCATCAAGCGGCCGCGGGCTGGGTGGCGGGGCAGGGCCGTGGCCGGGGGCTTGCGATGTCCCCGCAGCCGGGTCGCAGAGGGGGAGCTGGCGTGCCTCGTATGCGGGGTTTCCGGCAGGGAAGTGCTTGGAGGGGGAACTGGTGAAGAAAACCGCTTGTCTAGGGGAATGGAAACAGTTCCCGAGTGACCGGAGCAGCCTCTTTCTACCGCCTTTGGCCACTTGTCTGCCTTACTCAGGACTGTGCGGGTAGTAACAATAACGGTGAGCGACTACTGCCATCCTACTGAAGGGTGGGATGTGCTGTCCCGTGAAGGAGGCCAAAGATATGCTTTCTGTGGGCTAGCAACTGTATGGCATGTCTGCATAGCTCTTCCTCGACGAAGAGTGGTGAATGCAGCCCACTGTGGGTGAATTGAAAACCAACTATGCAAAGGTGAGTGATGTGGCAACGTTGCAGTGTGGGTCTTGCTCAGCTGAGATACAGGGTTCCTCTGCAGAGGCACACAGGTGTAGGCAGTAGTGAGGCCTCTGGGTGGGCAGAAGGATACTGAAAATCTTTCTAGGGAGCAAACAGGTTGTATGGAGAAGGAGGTTGTATGGAGGAAGGGAGGAGAGAGAGCTGGAAGCCAAAAAAAAAAAAAAAAGTGTTGTGAGAGCTATCAGTAGATGGAAACACATGGATTTTCTTAGACAGTTCAAAGAACCTCTCATGTATTCACCAGATATTTGCCAGATAGTTTTGAGCAAATGAGCTGCCCTACTAGTAAAAAAAAAAATAAATTGTATGTCTCAACAAATGCCATTGTACTGTCAAGAACCATTAAAATATTACTCAGCAAATATTATTAAAATCATGACTTAAAGATATTTAGCTTTTTCAGCTGATCAAAAGTGACTCTGTTAAACTACTTTTATGTTGTTTAAGTTCCTATCAGTTTTCTGCTCATTTTTGGGTTTTTCATAACTGGCTAAATAAGCTGTCAAAGGTATTTTCCCCCCCTCTCTTAGGATAAGACATTTTACTTGAAGAGCTTTAGAGAATGCATGTTTCAGAATTCAGTTTGTGGAAAAACTGACTTGAGAGAGTAGTAGTTTTGTGAAAAAGAGCCGCTAGTTGGAATGGTGGAACGGTGGAATTGAAATGTCATGTAGAAGCAAGAACTGCACTTAAAATGTTGGAAGCAACGGGTTTATATAGGATTTCTGATGGCAAATTCTTTTGTTATGAAAACACTTAGAATTCTTGTATATGCTACACCCATTTCTGATGTTTGTGGTGTCATAACTACTCCATACATTTTTGTTCACTAGTTGCATTGGTTTACAAGAATATAGATAGTTTTGTGATTTGTCATACTTCTCCATATCACATGGAGTCTGCCTTTCATTTTTTCCAGCTAAAGATCCTGTGGGTGTGGTTTTTTGATTTCTGGATTCTTCTAATACTGCAAAAGAACAATTGTGTGTGTGTTGGTGTAAGATGTATTTGGAAAAATCTTCTTCCTTGCTGAACTTGACCTCATAAACAACATTCTGCATCCACTTTATTGCTGGACTGTAGTTAGTAGAGTGCATGTGCGATAGTAATGCTCGTTTTGGTGCTTATGGATGCTCTGGCTACTTAATATTCTGTTATTTCCATTGTTGCTACTATTTAAAGCTGAAGTTGTAATGGATTTTCAGAAAATGCCTGTATATATGCAGTGTTTTGCTTCTAGGTATCAGTAGCTTCTAGGTATCATACTTGTGTGTATGCTACTGTCTTCTTGTCTTGTGGACTGCACTCTTGCACTTCTCAGAGCTGGGAGCTAGCAAGATACCCAATGGCATGTGTTACTGCGTTCCTATGGTGAACTGTATGGCTACATCACCTGTTTTGGTTGATGCTGAAGCCTTGTTAGTGGAGCAGTGGGATCTCCTGACACTGGCAAGCTTGCCTTCAAGGGAGGTATGTTTTCTGTCAAGCGTAGGTGCTGAGTTTGGGGTGACTCAGTTTTAAATTGTGGGGGAGACTTTGTAGGTCTAACGGACCCTTAAAGACTGTGCTAATCTTCTTAAGCTTTGCTGGCCAGGATTTTTCTATGCGCACACCCAAGGAATGTTATTGTTGAAAGTTCTTGTCTGAGAATTACACAGATTGGTTTTATTTAATACTTACTCTGAACGGTCAACAGCCCAAGCAAGTTTGCCATCTTCATTCTCTTCCCTCCTCCTTCCCCCTCCACTATTGAACCTGTCTCTGTGCCCCTACTCAGCATACTAACTAACTAACTACACTGCAATCGGATTTGCTTACAAAACTTGACTGTTTCTTGCTTACTTTGAACCAAACTCCCTTTTGGAAAGAGTACTGTTTTATCCTTACTTTCACTAGCATCACTGAGTATCTCGGCATGAGTATCCAATCTGTAATACAAAGAAAGGTAGAGCTGTGTAAAAGAAAGTTACTGTTTACTAATAGCTGGTGATGCCAGTAAAAGCTTTGAAAAACACTAGTGGGCTAGGGGTAACGTTTTGCACTACTTGCATTTCAGTTCAGTGACTTTAAGGGCCTGTTTAAAGTAGAAAACTTCTCTGTGACCTGACATGCTGAGATAGCTTTGTCTGGATTATCACTAGTGTATAAGCGCAGGCTACTTTGCTTTGATACTAGATCAAAAAAAAAAAAAAAAGAAAAGTAAAATGGGGTAAGAACTCTGTCATTGTAGGTAAGCAGGATAAGCATCAAGGCAGATCTAGAACTTCCTGTACACTTTGGCCTGCTGACTTAGCTGTCTGAATACATGCACAATCAGTGGTGGTCTCAGTGTGGTTATGTTTTGAAATAGTCTGCTTGTTTTCCTTTCTTTTGAATAGTTTCAGTTTTTCAGAGCTTGTAAACTAAGCAATATCATATTTGGAGAAGTCTTTTCATGTTTGAAATTGCTAGAGGAGGAAGTTAAGAGTTTTTGGGATGCATTGGCAATTAGCCTTAAAAGCTCAGAAGGGCTTTTATGAAACTGGAGATATGAAAGAAAAAGTGAGTTCAGACTTAGCAGTTCCTTACAGTCCTTCCCTGAGTGCTCTGCCAGGTTTTAGAGGAAGTCTTAGTTGTTCATACACTAGAAGATGCTTATAAGATAAACAGAATCTTAAACTTTTGAGGTTCTTGCTTATACTTAAAGGAACGTGAGAGAAATTGCTTGCATTTATATAAGCTTCTATCATGTCCTTCACAGGCAAACACATTGTGTTCTTTAAAATGAATTTCGATAAAGCTAAATCTAATTCTTTATCTCAATGGGAACTTAGTGGAAGTTGTTTGGGGTTTTTTTCTAGATTTTTCTAGTTGGACTTCTGGTTGTTGAGGAAGGATTGAAAGCAAGTGATTCCATTCACTTCTAGGAGAAAAGCAAGTTTTTGTCTTGTTCTGTGTAAACTCAGGCCTGTTTCTTTGCTGTTGGTGGAGAAAGCTTTTGCGGAGCCTCTCCTCTGTCAGTGAAGAAAAATGCATCCAAACACTGTTCTAGGCTTAGCACTTCTTATGGAACCAAACTACAGGAGATAAACAGAATGGATGTGAAAAGGTGAGGCAGAGCCTCGCACATGAAATTTGGGGTCGGCTTTGGTGGGATTGGGCTCTGCTTCCTGTGCTGTTGTGTAGAGTTCTGTCTGAGGATTTCAGGCATGTTTTATCCACCTAAATAAAGTGTATTTCATTGAATATTTGTTCATAGACACATTTTGTATTTGGGTTGATGTTGTAGCTGGAGGAGATCCACCAGCCTCTCTTGGCTGGTTACAGACATGTTAGGATGTTCTAAGACTATAAAGTGGCTTGGAAGGATTTTATTAAGAAAAAAAGATTATTAATATTCTGTAAGTCATTATAATAATTATCTCGCACTTGCAAAGTGATATTATGTGAGACAAACAGCTGCTATGCTTATATTGTTTATGAGGACAATGGGACACTGATAGTTTTCCTGAAATAGACTTATGAAATAAACCCAGGCATTTTATGTAAGGAGTAATTTCATGATCTGAGGTTCTGTGGCTTATGCTTTCATGTGTTAGATAAGCAGTGAATTGGCACATCTCTTGGAACCTTGCAGGTTTTTGCACTGTAAAATATGTCTGTAGTGCTTTTTCTGTGTGTTTATGGCTGAGCTAGGGAGGGAGTTAGAGGTGCTGTGAGAGTGGTGCTGAGTGGGCCTGATAAAAGTTACCAATTTAAGATCTTCCTTTAGTTGTAAAGGTATCAAGTTTATGAATGCATTTGTGACCAGCTAGGTATTAAGAGTTTAAAAGAGCATGCAGATCAGAAAACTATTTACATTAGCTGACACAGGAAAGTCATACATGGACAGCATTCGGAACAGAGCAGGAGCAGCAGTGGAGTGTTAAACAGAAAAACCTTTACACAACATGGTGCCTTTATTGTGCTTAACAGCTGATTGCCTGGTTCTCATAGCTTGGTTGTCACTTGTTTTTTTTAGCGATGAGCACCAGAGGCTTGTCACTTTGCTCTCGTTTAAACCTGTAAAACACTTTATTGGTCATGTGAACAGAGGTCTAAATTTGCATAGAAATTAAACATATTGGAAATTAAACTTGCATCTTTGCATCCACAATAGATCAGTTTTGGGGAAATACAGGAACATAAACCCTCATACTCTGTACTTGATGGAGTTTTCCTTAACAGATGACCTGTCGTTTTACAGCTGTCAGTTCAAGGTTGTTCAGAAAAGTTAAATGAGGGGAAAACGTCTGAATAATTTGTGCTATTCCATGCAATTACAATGCAGTTTACACTGAAACACTGTACTATACTGGGACTAAGTGAAGGTTAACCTGGGTGGCACTGAAGTCATTCTGGGTCACATCTCTAAAAAGCCTACTGCCGGGTACTGACCTTTTGCTTACTTTTAATAGAGCAGAATTCCGTGCGTTACTGTTTTCTCACTGTTTGCATCTGTGGTAGCTTCGGATACAGTTTATCCCAACTGAAGCTGTTACCTTAGTCTGTTTGTGTTCAAACTTCTTGCAGTGATTTGAACTCAAAATATAAGCTGTTGCGTTATTAAGAAAAAGTCCTGCTTTTGATGCAAAAAAGAGATGAGAGCAGGAATCTTTTTTTTGTATCCTTTTAGTGATTTCAATGAAAAACTTTACAGAAGGGTGAACCCCACCCTTTGAATTTTGAAACTCTGAATGGTAAATATTTTGTTGTTATGTAGCTGAATGTTGTCTCACTTGCAGACATGGCAGGGTATGGAAATGCTATATATGTAGAAAGAGGCTGAACATTTTAATTTTGCAAGTGCTGACATAAACTGTCATATATTTTCCTAACACAAAAAATATGCATAGTTCAGTGGCTTTTAGCTTCTAGGATTACAAAGACTAGCTTTTGTAAATTCCACAGCCACAGGTGCTCTTTTCTCTGGCAACTTAATAGCACCAGCTTCTTATTTTAGGCTAAAGTCAAATAAAGGCAAACCATGTTGGTTTTTTTTTTTTTTCCTTGTAACTTTACACACAGTTTCAGCTGATGCAGTGGTGTCTATAACAAAGGATTTCAGCTCATTGTAAACATTAGGAATATCAGTGTTTGGGTTTGGGACAAGGAGGCCAGACATCTGATTTAAGTTCAGGACCAGGTGTTGGAACATAGAGACTTTTTTCTTGGCTGTGTTAATAGGTCAAATCTGCATTATGTAAGTCATTAGTGTTGAGAACTCAGTCTTGCTAAAATAATTTCTAATACAAAACATGAGAAGCTAAGGGTATTTCCCTGTCACTAGGAACACTTACTGATATTTTTCCCCTAAATCTTCTTTATATAAAGGATTTAAAAATTTTAGCATCCCTGTTTCTTAATATTTTTTTAAAAAAGTTTCCCCTCTTAGAATAAAGTTTAAATTTCAGAATTACTTTGAAACAAAGGAAAAAGAAAGGTCATGTTCTTTTTCTCCATCTGAGGTCTCAATCTGAATGTGGTATTTTGGGAGCATAATTCTGTCACTTTCCCTTGCAGAAGTATTTTTTTTGAGTCTGTGGAGATCTGGGAGTAAGTCAAGTATTTGGTTGTGTGGCTTTTACTTTTTAGTAGAATCCTGGTTTTGTATGTTCTAAAAGTAAAAAAAAAAAATCTCATGGCTGTCTTTTGTTAAGCATAGGAAATAGCTGTTGGAAATATATATTTGTAAAATCTGCACAAGTATTTAAAATTTTTCTTCTTCTTTCCTTTTTGCAGAGTATACCATGAGACAATACAATGAAGCAGTAAACCTTCAGTAAACCAAGTAGTAAACCAAGATAAATTTCATGTAGTATAGGTATAGTTAGTATCTTCAAATGAATTCGCAGTGTATCAAAAACTTTATTTAAATGCAGCATAAACTCACTTTGCATGCATCACAGCGAAGGTACCATTTTACTTGTACATTCTGTGTTAACTTCAATTGCAAGAAGAAAACTACATTGTGTCACAGGAGAGATCCACCATTATTTTGGCTAACTTCCTGTTTATTTAGAAAAAAAGCTAGAGAAAATAAATGTCAATGAAGGTGGAAAAGTATGTTTTGTCCTTGTATATTATGCTACTTCAACTGGAATTGATTCTAGAGCAATTGAATCCTTTAAGTACTTTTGAAAAAATAATTTCAACATAATATGGATAGTATTTTTAAAGAACTTATAAACATGTAAATAGGAAGTTTGTGATGGTTGCTTGTAGTGTCATATACCTCATTTAGTGCCTTGTTTGCCGCTGTTAGGGATGTTGCTATTGTCTGCTGCTTGTTTCTGTGAATTCTGCTGAGCAGATGGGAGAACTGTGAGTGTTTCTGCTGCTTTTTGCAGGAGTTCTGGAGTATTTTTTTTTTTTTTTGTACAAATATCTGTTGCTTGTGTTATCAACCTGTCACCTCTTGTGATATAGCCGGTACAGTAAGGACAACAGGACAAATATTATGCTGGTGAAGATTGTGTATGATTGTGCTGTTTCTAGGCTCTGTTCTAAATATACACTTAAAAAAAGGGCGAGCTTCATGTTTCATGACCTGTCTCCAAAATGTGAATGACACAATAAAGATGCTGTGTTTACAGTGTTTTGAGAACATTATTTCAGTGTTTCAAAATTTCTAACACTAAATTGAATAAAACTTACTTGGCAAGCGGAATAACTTTGGACAACTCTTTAAGTTCATGACTTGAAAACAGACCTCCTAACATACTGCAAAATCCAGATCATTTCTGTAGTTCTTTGTTTTCTTTAATTCTCAGTGTGATCAACAGTGTCACTGTTTTTACTGTTGGTTTTGATGGAGAATGGTGGTATCAGGGACCTTTAAAGCAAGGTTAGAGTTCCTTTAAAACAGCCTTAAGAGGAGAAGTCCTCTGCTAGTAGCTCTTCTGAGGCTGTAGGCTCAGTCAGATCAGGCAAATCTCTTATCTGGGGAGAGGCAGGCAGGAAACTTGCTGTCCTAGATAGGGTAGGCTAAGGTCAATGGCCTCATGGGTTTATAGGTGCTACGCTGGGGAATTTTTTAATATAATATCTACAGCTGCCAGATTGTGAGAGTTCCTATTTCACTGAGAAAGTGATGATACTATTATAGTGAAAGTTGTCAGCTGCAATTACAGTGTTAGTGCCTAAGAGAGCTAGTTACTAAATGTAAGCATTGCATTAAATGCAAAGTGTTTTTTATTGTTAGGAAAATGAGATTGAGATACCATATCTTGTATTACAAAGGAGGTGTTTCTTTGTGGACGATAAAGAAGTAGTGCATACACACTGATGTCAATGTCAAACTCCATTTGAAGGAGTGTTTACTATGATATTAAGATTCCAATGTGGTTTTGTAATTTCATTTTCTGCATAGGTGTGTGGTAATGTTTAAGTAATTTTTCCGTCATAGCTGGTTCATGCAGGTGGATTTAACAGAGTGGTTAGCAGTCCGCATGTCTAGCACACTTGTGCACAGCAGGCTTGAAACTGAGCAATTTTGGTCTCTCTGTTTCTGCCAGTGAGAATTTTTAAATGTGCTGTGCGTTGAGTAGGATTATTGATATGAGAACAGGAGGCTGCTGGCTGCTCACTTAACAGCTTTTCCTGGCTGCCAGAAGAGAGGCAGCCAGCCACAAGATCCCGTCCAGTGTCAAACACTGTTACATCTTAGATTAGGCACACTGGAGGCATACAGCTTCTTTGTAGTCTTCCTTCCCTCAGCAGAGGCAGAATAACTGGTCTTTTGTGTTGCAATTTTGTCTTGCAGTCCTACTGCCAAGGTTTTTATCGTGCCTGTTCCTGAAATTTTAGACAGGAATTAAAATAGTGTTTTATTTTCTGAGGGTTTATGTTAAATAAGAGGTTTACCTGTGAATAGATCCATGTGATTCTGGGGAACACCAAGTGGTTTTTGTGCTCTTCTTGGAGATAAAGGGTTTCACTTCAAATGTGATAGGACGCCTTTTTGTGCCATAACCGAAAACATGCTATTTGGCACAAAAGCTATGGATGGTGACTTCAGCCACAATGCTGGTGATGGAAATGAAAACTGAGAAATAGGTCGGATAAATTTAAAAATATCCATTTGCTATTCTGGGAAACTTTAAAATTGTCTAGGGATTTTAAAGGGAAAAAAATAACATCTGGAAGCTATTTAACAACTGGGATGTGATTCTTCTGGAGTGGACTAAACCAGCAGCAGATCTCTTTTCTCCCAACATTTACCAAGAAAGGAATGAGAATCTCGTTGATTCTTCTCCTGTGGGTTTCTGCAGTCATATACAGCCTGGCTTCCCCCAGATTGTATAATCTAGTAGCTATACGCCTAACCCTTTTTTCCTCCTCCTCCTCTCTTTCAGAAAGCTGCTAGTTTGCATAAGCTTTCAGTGGATACTTGGGTTTCTGTCATTTGATGTGCCCTTGCAAAGTAGAATGGTTAGCTAATTAGTCAGTGTGAAAAATGTTATTAATCTTTGAGATGTGAAAATGGGCATTTTAGTGCTTTAATATAACTTGCTAAAATAGTGTTTCCAAACCTTGAGTTAGAAGAAATGTAATAAATTTACTTATTAACGTTGGTTAAATACAACAGTCTGCTGCAGTGAGTGTTCCTGCATTGACTTGTAAAGTATTTTGGTTTGTGCGGCAAAAGAGTAAAACTCTGAAACTAGGTTTATGTAAAGCAAAGGAAAAGCACATGCTTCAAACTGGCAGAACTAGTCTAGACTTGTGTAACCAAACATTGCAATTTGCATATGAATATGTGTGGGTTTCATGATGAGAGTGACATATTTCCCAGCTGGGATTGAACCTTATAAAGCTATGGCATCCTCCACGCAGAATGTAAGACATGCCTTTCTTTTGTAATGGATTGAGTTCCACTTGACTTTGGCATTAAGGGCATTAAACATTTCTGTTCAGACAAAGGGCCTGTTTCTGATGTGACCTCTTGCAGTCCCCTGTCTTGTTCGTCAGCTCACTCAAGAGTGCCCTTTTGGACAGGCACTAACTGGGAAACCTGTTCCAGTGGCTGATGGGCAGTCCAGTCAGCCTGTAGGGGAGCCTGCAACTTGTCTGCGTGAACCTGAGTTAAAGGCATCTTGTGAGGACATCGGGTGCTCAACAGCAAGTATTGGGTCTACAGTTTTATTGCTGCCTGGGCTACTGCCTGGTGTAAGCATAGCCTGAGAGAGCTGCACCTAGGGAACTGCGAGGAGAAAATATCACCATCTCTCTCGTTGTGCATGCTTTCCTCACATTTTGTCATCTGAAATGAATGTCAAATGAAAGGGGCCTCACCTGTGTGTAGCAATTTCTCTTGTACTGAGACAAATAGATTATTTAAACTAAGCAAACTGCTATTTGATATTAACAGCCTCTGGATCAAATCCTGGAAAAATGTGAAAGCAGATCCACTGATGTTGCTGTAGCTGTTAAATTCTGGCAGTAATCTTACCCCAAATTGCCCATTTGTCTCAGCCTTCTGTTCTTAACCCTGAAGTACCATTGCATTGTACCCTCTTGCCTTTCATGCACGAACACCTCCAGATAACCTGCAAATATGAAGGTCAATGAAAGATTGTACATGTTATAGAATATCCCCCAGCCAATTTGCATAGCAGTCACTCATACAGCATTTCTTTCTTACCCAGAACAGTGACATGGGCATTACCTGCTCTGTCCTTTCTGGTAATTGCCTGACTCGTTTTACAGCAAGCATTTAAAAACACCAAAAAAGGAGACAGTTACTTTCTTAAGCAGTATGTAGATCTGAAAAAAATTTACTCAATAAAATGTCAATGCTCTTGTTTGTTTGTTGTAAAGCTGATTATATCCTGTCAGTTTACTTGTGTAATCATATTAACTTTCTTAATTTGTGAATTGTAAACTGTTCTGCAGAGTCATGAGACTTTTTCTTGGCCATTGTGCTGGAGTGGAGTAGCTGGGACTTAGCCAAAAACATTTGTGCGGCGGCTAAATGTAAGGATGACTCAGCTGAAATTTCTGATGATGTTATGCCCCTGGGGAACTTAATAAGCATGTGGCTCACCCACAGAGTCTCACAGCCGCTGTCTTGTCACAAACAACTTACATGACCCCTATGCAGATACACTAAAACATAATTGGGCAGTTTCATGCTCTACTAGTGTTAATTTCCTTGAATTGGCATTATTAAGTTTGGAGATTTTTTTTTTAAGTGAAAAATTAAAAGTTATATTAAGTGAGAAGAATTTTTAGAATGCTGTGAAATTGGAGGAGAAAAATAACAGCTGTGTGTCCTGTGCATATTGTCTGTTGTATCTAACTGAAAGAGAAGTCCTATATTTGAACAGAAATTGAGCGGGAAGTGGGGAAGGAAAATATTTTTGTTTACACATTTTTCTAGAGAAGTTTGGGTGGGTGGTTTTTTGTTTTTTAGCAAAACAAACTAAACCAGTAGGAACTATCATCTTAATACAGAACAGTTAAATTTAAGAGGAAGCTTGTGCTATGGTAAAATAACATCTAGTTAGCCTTAAGCTGAAATTTTGCAAATTATATCTTTGATTTCTCTTTAGATCTATTTTTCTCTTTGTCATTGTGTTTGCAACTCTTTAATTAGAGGAAGATGGGGACAAATAAAGATCAAAGTGTGGCAATTTGGAGCACTGGGATTAGTCTCCAGCTGCAGTGTTGTAACAGAGGGGGCATGCGCTACAGTTCGTTTTGGTTGTTTCTTCAACTATAAAATGTGGATGATGGCATTTGTTTCAATGACCGGTTCAGGCTTTTATAGAAGAGAAGGATTACTGACTGACATTATGTCCCAGTAGTGGTATTGGTGTTCTGTGAAGTTGCAAGCTGTCCAACCGTCTGAAAAAATGCTTTGCAACTGAAAATGACATTATAGTTATCAAGCCTTTGGGCATGGGACTGCACCTTTTGGCTGCGTGGCTTTTAAACAGAAGCCTGTGAGCTATGCTTTGGCTGTTGAATACTGTAGTCTGTCTGCAGCAGTGATATCTCTGTATTGCATCATTCTGTTGGACTGTCAGAAAGCTACAGCACTTGACAGGAGGTGTCCCTTGTGATAATTTTACAGGAAAGCCAGCAATTCTAAGGTAAAATTTCCTGCAATTTCCATTCTTCTTGTGAAGGTTTAAAACTTAAAATGTTTCGAACTATGAAAAGTGCAATAAAATTAGATACATCACAGAATGGAGCAAATTTAATACAAGTATAAATAAATACACAGTAGGAGATAGGGACTGGTGGTGGGTTTTTGTTTTTGTTTTTTAATTCTGAAATTCTGTGTTTATTTTTTTCTTTAACTGGATCTGTTTTCTCATTCCAGGATTGGAATCTGACATGGCACACAGAAAATCCAGACTTCACCCAATGCTATCAGAACACAGTCCTGGTGTGGATTCCTTGCATTTACCTCTGGATCTGCTTCCCAGTGTACTTCCTATACCTTCGTTGTCATGACAGGGGATACATACAAATGTCAAACCTCAACAAAGTCAAAACGGTATGTGACTTTTTGAAAACATAATTTATTAAACTTACCTGGAGGTTTGAATATATTTTCATCTGTGTTGTAGCAAACTGCTTTTGTTGAGCATCAGTGTTGGCCTGTGTGCACATAACAGCTGCAACTTAACTTATTCTAGTTTGATTTCTAGGCCTTGTGTGTTTTGTTCCACTTTTATTGGTAGGCTTTCTGAAATTTACACTGACATATCAAAAAAGCTTGCAAATCCTTTGTAAGACCAGTTGGAGAAGACTATTTTAAGGCAACTCAATCTTAAGGCCTTTATTTCAATAATAAAAATAATTTTTTTATCACATCAACTTCCTAAATTATGCAGCATAGATTTCTAGAGCTGCTGCAGGTGCTCTATTCCACTTCCAGTGTGAAATAGGTACTTAATGTTTTCTTACTTTTCACTTATTCTACAGGAACAAAAAAAAAAGTTTTAAGAAGGACTATAATAATAGCATGGTGGATTAGACAGTTTTTGTCTCTGCAGTCTCTTATTCAGGAGTGAGATTCTGCTTTCTGCTTCATAATACACTGCTTCATAATACACTGCTTCATAATACACTGCTTCATAATACACTGAATTAGATGGTACTAAAAATTAGTAAACTCTTTTCTTCTAATGGGGATCCAATAGGTAAAGCCAAATTACTCTTCTTTTGTGCATGTTGTAAAAATGCCCCAAAGAGGTGATCTGATTTTTGGCTCCTGGTGAACTAACACATAACATCTAGTGTTCATGTATATATTGTGCTGCCTAATCTATGTGAACTGATGTTAAAAATATGCTTTTGTATTGCAGGCTTTGGGCTTAATACTGTGGATAGTCTGCTGGGCAGACCTTTTCTACTCTTTCTGGGAAAGAAGTCAAAATATTTTTCGAGCTCCATTTTTTCTTGTTACACCTACAGTATTGGGTATAACAATGGTAAGTTCTGTTATCATCCTTGTTCATGCAAAGCCTTAAGCGATAACACGCATCTTAGTATTATTCAGTGTTGTAATTTTTTAAGCTAGAATCTTGACTGACAGACTTAATTTGCTGTTGGACTATGAAATATTGACTCTGAAATGTCTGCTTTCTTTTATTACAAAAAAAAAATAGAAAAAACCCCACCAAACTGACCCAGTTGTGCCCAGTTGTCTTGCCTTATTTTGGTAGGCTTGACTACCATTCATTTAGTAAGCATTCAAGCACAGGGTGGAGGCAGTGATTAAGCAAGAATACTCAAGGCAGGACAGGAGGGGACACAATAACCTCAACAGCAATAACTACAGCAAAAAACCAAACCCAAAAATGTCAACACCCCTGAAACATAGTGACAGATGGAAGAGCTGTTAAGTAGTTTGTGGTCATTTAATAAAATGATTGTCAAGCTTTTGTCAGACTGATTGAAAATGCATGTTGCAGCAGCCAAATTAGATTACTCAATTATGCCAGCTTCCTAAAGGACTCTGAAAACACGCAAAATACAGAAATAGGGTAATATTTGGTGTTTGTGCTGGTGTTGTGACTTGTATGTAAACAAACATTTTTAATTTAAAAATAATTAGTCAGGCAATACTCGGAAGGGGCAGAGTTGATTTGCAATGTAGAACCAGAAAAGTAAAGAAATGAGGACTGGCAGCTTTTGACAGTGCTTTTGCATATGTGGTCTTTTGCTTCTATGTCATACTTACTCCTTTTCCTTTTTTTTCCTACACTTCCTATCTTTACTGCTCCAGAGAATTTCCTATTTAGATATATTTTTGAATTAGATTTAAAATCTCTGGGTGTTAAAATGTATGGGAGATTGTGGATTTGAAATATTTAATATGCATGCTTAAACACAGTATCTTGTATACGTGTATAACATGTTGTAAAACTTAAAAGTTGGGAATATATTTTATCTTATTTGTCTGCAGTTGCTTGCTACATTTTTAATACAATATGAAAGAATAAAAGGAGTCCAGTCTTCAGGTGTAATGATGATTTTCTGGATCATTGCATTGTCATGTGCCACAGTGGTTTTTAGATCCAAAATAATGCATGCCTTATATAAGGTAAGTGATTGCTACCCTTATTCAGTTGAAAATATTCTGAAATGCTGAAGTAATAGCGTAGTTGCTTGCAAATTATGCTGGTCAAGTTAGTTAATGATCCGTTCAGTATTCCTTCATTCCTTTGGTTATAAAAGCAAAACAAGCAAGACTTAATGGCCCGTGTTTTGAAATGCTAGTGAAATTTGTAGTTATCTTAACTGTAGTAACAGATGCCAAGAAGATTCTGCTAGCTGTTCCAGAAGGGAGATGTGTGTGCTTGAGCACAATAAAAGTGTGTAATCTTTGATATGAAACTGTTCAGGGAGTTTACGTCATCTTCCTGTTGATTATACAGTGGATTTCCTGAAACACTTGGTTTGACAATCTCATCTGCTGAGACAAAATGAAGGTGTGAAATATTTGTATGTCAGTCTGCTTTATAGTAAGGCCACCTCAAATAGCAGATTAATTGTGGGACTGCCTGAAAATGGGGTATCACTTCTAAAACCTTTATTACATATTACTTTGAAACCTTTAAACCATGTTGTGAATTTTGAGAACTTCAGGTCAGCTTTTGTCTTTAACTATTGGGAGCGGGATTTTACTGGCGGGTGGGGGTATGTATTGATCTCTCTCTGTGCCTTGATTTCTGTGGATTATGCTCTCTATATTAGACATAATCCAGTCTAAATAATGGAAAAACCTCTGGAATTTTAGCACAATGCAACAAACTGTAATCTAAACTCTGCTCCTCTGATTCTTATTTTCTGTGTGCATGCTAATTAACATATTTGCTTTGAAAACTCCTTCCTATCCAGTGCATATATGGCCTTCCTCCTCCTGTAAAGAATACCTTGACTTCAAACTGGGGCATGCTGTGTTGGTACAAACCGTGACTTGAAGTGAACTTCTCTAGAGAAATTCATGCTTGTGTGTTTATGGCAGTGATTGATTAAAAGTAAATGTTATCTTTTACCTCCTTCACTCTTTTTTCACCTTCTCTTTACCAAAATATACATTGACTTGAATTTGCAGGGAGTGTAACATTATGTAGTTTACAGAATTTACAGTAAGGAGCTGTTTTATGTTTAACAGTAACATGTTTTTTGAAGAAATTCCTCAAGCCTTCTAATTGGTATATTACCTTCCTTTGCAGGATGCTGAAGTGGATGCATTTCGTTTTGTCACCTTCTGCATCTACTTTATCCTGTTACTTGTACAGCTCATCCTGTGTTGTTTTCCAGAACGACCACCTTTGTTCTCTGAAACAGTAAATGATCCTGTAAGTGTTCAGTCTATACTGAGTGCTGAATATCATACCTGCAGTATTCTGTACAATGAGTTATATGACCATAGTCTCCCAGATGCCAAATAATTCAAATCTTGTTTACTTGTTTGCAATAGAGTGTTCTTTCTGCACTTTAGTTGGTGATGCAGAAGGTGAAGCCCATAACAAGCAAAACAGGGTGCACTGTATTTAAGAGAAAGAGCAAAAATACCGTTTCAGTCATTCCTGAATAGAATTCCTGGAGGTTAAGTCATATGTATTTATATTCAGTAGTGCTTCTGGCAGTTGGTGGGAAAAGCTTATTTGAAAGGCTGTCCTAGTCACTTGATACCATTCAGTAGGCAGTAATTCATAAGGATATATATTCCCTTCCTGTGAGGAAGAATCTGCACCCAGAAAACCTGTGAGTCTGGATAGTTGCATTTGATTTCCATATTTCCCTCTCTTGTGTGAAGCAAAAATTTAACCAGCACAATTGCAAGAATAGTTAACATTAGAGGGTTGTCTGGATGTAGAAATTTAATTTTTTTCTAGACATGATCTTTTTGAAAATGTTCTTAATTATATGTGCTAGCTATATGGCATGGATATAAAGATACCCAAGGGATACTGGATCATCATACGGCTTGCTTAGCCCTGGGCTAGGCCTTCTGAGTCACAGTCGAGTGGCACTTGTTACTACTGTGAGTTTGGATGTGCCAAGTTTAGGAACTTCAGTTCTACATTTTTTTGTAAGGTGTAATTCTGGTTGAATGGATGTTAGGTAGCACTGACTGAAGGAAGGTGTGAAATGTGTGAGGTGGGGAAGTAAATGTTGCCTTTGTAACTGTGGAAAAAGTCTGTAACGAGACTGAATTCCACAATTACCTTCTTCATTGATACCTGGCGTGCCGGTGGTGCTCTGCATAACCACTGGCAGAGTCTGTGTGTATGTGCCTGGCGGGAAGAGTATAGGGCTGAGTCCTTGGATCCTCTTCATCTTTGGGTTCTTCTAATCTTATTCAGGCATTAAATGTATTTGACAGGATATTATTGTACATTTATGGAAACCTTCTTTTCTGTTTTGATCAGTTACAATAATTGCAAGGTGCTTTGAGACCACAGTAGTTTGTTTGTGGATTTTTTCTAGGAAATAGGGCGGACTTCAAATTTTAACCTTCTTTTTTCGTGAGTGCTGTCTTTGTTGAATGTTTTGATGGGGAAAACAACAAAGCTAGTCACGTTAATCAGTCCTAAAATCTGCTTTATTCCCTTTTGCCAAACGTTTCCAAACTAGAAATGTTAGTAAGTCTTGACTAAATTACTTTTTTTTTTTTACTTAAGCCATAAAACTACAGTGAAATTTACATCAGCATTAATTATACATCAGCATTTACATCTTAGAAATCAAACAATGCATTTTGCTTGTTGTTTTCTCTTTATTTACATTACATAAATGCAGACTTGTTACAACTTGCGGTCTTCATTCTAGCTGGCATGAATGTCAGTATAATTAATAGTTCTTTGTGTGATAACTGTTTTAATTTTATCAAAATAGTATTATTTTAACAGTAATTAATATGTTTTAATGTTTTCAACATTTGCTTTATGATAGTGAAGGCCAATTTCTGGTAGCACAAGATCTAGTGAACTCTTGAATTTAGATTTTCCACCTGCAAGTAGATTAAGAAAACTATGAAGAAAAAAATAATACAGCATTTTACGTAAAGTTCAGAATATTTTGAAATTTTGTTGAAGTTGAAAGCATTCCCTGTAGTTGGCGAAGTAGAAATCTGTCTGTCAGGAATGTTGATGTGGCTGAAGGCTGGAAGTACTGCTTTCTTACACTTCGCCCCCCTTTTTTTTTTTTTTTTTTTTTTTAAACTTTGAGTTTAAAGTCTTTTCTTTATTCATTAAGGGGTGGTGTTGGATTTGTTTGCAGTCATTTTGTTTTAAGTGTTTGAATGCTTTGGAAATGTGGAACTCTTACCACTTTAAAAAAAAGCATCTATCTCATACTTTGATTTTTGCCTACAAAATTGAAAAAAGTGTTGTGTAAGAAGGGAAATGCAGGAGTCTGTTTCACATAGTTGGATTACAACACACTTCAATACAGTTTAGTCGAGAAGCCAGGTTACACAAACATGAGTTGAAAAATGCAAATCTTGGAAACACTTGGCTCTGCTTGAATTGCAATACTCTAATGGTGTTTGGTGACTTTCATAGATAGAAATACCTGAGTTGCTCCAATTATAGGTGATGATAAAAACCTAGTAGTTTGTGTGCCAAAGGAGTGGGTGGTTTTAGCATTCTTTAGATGCTGTTTAGACCACTGAAAGAGGGAAGAGAAACATCTGCGCTGGAATTCTGCAAGTAAATCACCTTTAGTGCCTTTGAAATTCTTCCAGTGTGCCTTTCTGCTGTTTTAATCCAACTGGATGAGGAGAGGATGTTAACCTGAAGAGTAGTTAAACCAGAGAGTCGTTGGGCTGGGTGTAGAACGCGAGCTATCTGCATAACTGTTGTGGTTTTGACCAAATTGACCAACCAGAACGACAGATGG
>BJBW01017294.1:0-13083 GCA_004320125.1 Scolopax mira
GCCAGGCTCTCACCACCCTCACACCAAAGAAGTTCTTCCCCACATCTCAGCTCCATCTTCCCTCTTTCAGTGTCAAACCCTCCCCCCTCTCTCCAGAGACATCCAGAGTCCCTCCCCATCTCTCCTGAGCCCCTTGAGGGACTGGAAGATGGTCTAATGTGTTCCCAGAGCCTTCTCTTCTCCAGGCTGAACCCCCCCAACTCTCTCAGCCCCCCCTCCCAGCAGAGGGGCTCCAGCCCTCCCAGCATCTCCGGGGCCTCCTCTGGCCCCGCTCCAACAGCTCCATGTCCTTCTGCTGTTGGTGGCCCCAGAGCTGGAGGCAGCACTGGGGGGGTGTCTCCCCAGAGCGGAGCAGAGGGGCAGAATCCCCCCCCCAGCCCTGCTGGCTACGCTGCTGGGGATGCAGCCCAGGATGTGTGTGTGGGGGGTCTCTGGGCTCCAGCGCACGTTGCTGGGGCTTGTGGAGCTTCTCCCCCACCGACACCCCCAAGTCCTTCTCCTCGGGGCTGCTCTCCAGTCTTTTTCTGCCCAGCCTCTCTTTGTGCTTAATATAATTAATAGTATTATATATATACAAGTGTATTAATAGGAAATTATGTGAATATATCTGAGTCTTATATCCATGTATATAATATGCAGAGTGTATTGCACGTTCAGGTTCCTTTGCAGAGTTTTTTCTTTGCTCTGCAGGAAGACAGTAGAATCTCAAAGTGCTCAAAAACTGTTGAAAAGGGTGTTTTCCAACCTCCCTGCTCTAAACTGCCAGGGGATGGTTAGTGAGCTACGTTGGGAGGATTTCCCTGGGGACACAGGAGTGAGAGCTGGGTCTTGCCCTGAGCTGGGGGTTTCTGCAGAGACCCCATGCCAGCCCCACAGGCACCATACTGGGACCAGGTTTGTTCTTCTAGCTGTGATCTCAAAGGGAGGGGAGATTTCTAATCCTTTGGGAGCAGCCAGAGTTTCACAGAGGAAAGCTTCACCCTCTCCCTCCATTGGGCAGAGGTTTTTCCCTCCCGTCTGCAAAGTGCAAAACAAGATCTTGAATGTTAAAAGAAATGTGATTTTTTTTCCCCCTGCAGTTGACTGCACCTCTGAATCATGGATATTCATAAACCACCTGATTTTGTGACATTCTAGGTAAAATTTGAAGTTATGACTCTCTTAGTAAGTTCAGCTGGCTTCCCACTCTGCTACCACTTGGCCAAAGCTGATTTAATCTGCAGAAAACATAAAAGCCTATGACATAATTAATTTTTTGGCATTTAATTTGAAAATTAAATTCTACTGATCTTTTATTCCTTTCTGCTCTGTAATTTTTAAAAAAAATGTGTATGTGTATGATGTTGATAGCAATGGATTTCTGCTTTTGGACATGTGTTTGTATTTACCTGCTCAAGGAAAAAAAAAATGGGGTGCAGCTGAAGATACTCATCTTTCTTTGTTAGGGTGATCTGGTTTTATTGCCCCAAGCCAAACTTCATGTTTTAATATATTACTTACAGTAATGGTATTTTGAGGGTCTTCCCATCTGCTGTATCCAGCAGGGATGACAGAAGTGAAATTGGCTTCTGATTCCTTTATAGTTTCAAATGACAAACTTAATCGGAGGAGATGCTTTAAAAAAATACTTAACAAATTGGGACATCGCTGTCTCCTTTTTTTGCTGTAACTGCTCAAAGGATTTGCCATGGGGTAGGTGGGACAGGGGGAGCTCTCACCCCCCTAGCATGCTCAGAGGAGTGCAGATTTTAGCTGGAGGGAGAAGTTTGAAACCTTTCATCTTGTAATGAATTTTTTTCTCATCCCACCCTGCCACCCACCAACAGAACGTTTTGGGTCTCGCCACTGGTACAAAATGATTGGGGGGCTTTCCAGGGCTCATTTTAGAAAGATTTTTTCTAAACTCAAGAAGAGTTTCCTCTGGTCTCTGCGAGACCAAAGATTAGGTCTCTGCTCCCAGGACTTTCACAGCCTCCCTGCCTGGTCACAGCTGGGCTTGCCAGCATCTTTTTTTGCATCATCTTCCTCATCACCAACTGGACCTTATGTACCTCCTGCTGAAATGAGACACAGGCACTTTCTGGTGCTTGGAGACCCCAGGCAGATGACAGAGAGGAGCTCTTGGGCTCCAGCTATTAATAGTTTCAGGAATTGCTATTAATACACTTGCAGCAGCGGTGAGCTGTACTCCTGCAACATGTGACGACACACTAAATTTAAACAGGTTAAATTAATTTCAGCATTAGAAGTAATTTAAATTCAATTATTCATTTAAAAAACATGGGACCTGTTAAGCGGCTGCCCATCAGACAGACTTGTCAGGTCCCTGGTTCCTCCACTTTCCCACAGTTGCTGCTGCCTTTCCACAGAGGCACGAGCACTCTGCTCCCCAAAGCCAACGCGTGGCAGCTTTGGGCGCTCAGAGACCAGAGCTTCTGCCTAATTAAAAGTTTCTGATACGTGTATTTGGTGTTTGGAGGGCAGCAAAGCAGCGGCGCAGCCATACCAGCACTGTAAAAGATGAAACTCAAAGGAACAGCAGGGAAAAAATTAATATTTTAGAGTCTATGTGTGCGCAGGAGCACCTTCCAGTGCTATGTAGAGGGAGTCAAGCTTTGAAGCACCTTTGATGATGGATCTTTGCTTGTCAATGAGCTCTTGCAACTTTAAAAGTTTTAAGGCTAAAGCCTTATATTTTCAGTTGGCCAGTGGAGAAACTAGAGTGAAATGGTTTGAGCTGGGAAGGGGAGAGGGAATGTGAATAGAGGCTGCAAGCAGCTGGTACAGGACCCTGGAGAAGATTTGGAAAGGTGAAGGTGGTGTAATGGTGTGAAGTTTGGCCAGTGGTCCATCAGGCTCCCCTGCGAGGTCATCACTTACCTAGTCACTGCTGTCTGGACCTATAGAAACAAGCCTTTAATTCCCTGAAGCCAGTGTGTATTGCAAAACCTATCTTTCATATTTCTGGATCCAATTTACTTTGATAAAATGCATGAGATTTTCAAACCGTTGCCTTCATTTTTCACACTTACTTGGAACTTGCTAACAGTCACTTTTGTAAGTTTATTGACAAGACAAATGGCTGGTGTGACAGCACCCAAACCCTTTCCTTATTTTATTTATCTAACAGTTAAAAGTTTTCCTTTTAAAAAAACCCCACACCCACAACCAAAAAACACGACAAAAACCCTGTCCTGAGGCATTTTTCCCTTTTTGCAGAAGGTCACTAAATACAGTTTGGTTTTCCTCTTACTCTGGGGAAGTCTATGCAATTAAAAAGAAAAACTAAACATTATTGTTACCAGTGTTGAGAAATGAAAGGTGTGACAGTAACCTGCAGGGAATTGCATTTGAAGCTGGGAAAAGTATTGTTGTTTTATCCTTATTACTTTTACTCTGGGAGATTAATTGTGTTACGAGGCATTATTTTATGGTGAGACTGTTCCTGCCAAGCCCATCTGTGGCTGTTTCCAGGCTGCTCTCTTGAAAACTTCTCATTCTCAAGACTTGATATTGCAAATTGTTAAGGTTGTGTTAATCATTTCAGAAATTCTGTTGAAATGACTTCTCCATCAGGTACAAGGAATGCTTGGGTGTTTCAGTGGAAAACTGCCTGAGTTCCTCCTCTGCCTCCAGTATTTTGGGATCTTTTAGGGTTATTTGTAACCTGGGTCAGGTCAGTGGTTGGTTTATAGGGGGGCAGTGATCAGTGACACAGGAAACCTCAGCAGCAAAGGTGCTGACACTCTGCTTAGCTACCATAGGCAATTATCTATTGCTTCTTGTTACTCTTAATCCTTTATCCAGTGTGAAGTGGTAAAGGCCCACCAGTATTCACTGATTTCCAAATTAATAGATGTGGTTTGATTTATTTATTTTTTTAAATTTATTTTATTTTTTAATTAATCCAAGCTGGGAGAGATGGGATGACAGAGGAAGTATGTTCAGAGATCGTATATGAGAATTTAAAATGTCTTCTTGGAGAGATCCTCCACTTTCAAGACAGCTTATTCCTAACCTAAACCAGCTGCTGCTGCGTTTAAAGAAAGGAGCAAAGCGAATGAAAACCTCCTGTTTTGGAAGATCAGAAGGTTAGGGAAGATGGTGTCAGTGCACTTTTATTAACCAAATCCCAGAGTTTCTTTGGCTGCTGATCTCCTTGGATTTTACACATGGGATTGGGTCAATATTTGGATGGAAAACCTCTAAGGAAATCTCCAATACCTCATGAAGCACGTGCCTTCCTAAGACATTAAATGGAGTGGACAGGATAGATCATAAGTTTGGACCATCATATTGCAAAGAAATAATTTTGAACATATGAAATCTTTGAATTGCTGAATCATTACAGTGCAGGAAATAGTGCATGTGGGGTGCATTTTACTACCCTGCTGCCCTGCCTCGGTTTTGGGATGGCTGTTTTTACCTACCATTACTAGCTCTGGTGATAATTGATTTATTGAATGTTGGCTACTTTTGTCTGGAGCATGAGGAACCTTTGGTCCAGCAGATGTTGGAGTAGGAAGAGCAGTGGATGGTGGGGCACACCAACCTGTGAGGGTCCACCTGGAGCTGGAATAGGACATAGGTCCTCAGCCCTGGCCCTGGGACACATTTGTATGGCTTATAAACCCTGCAGAAAAGAAACATGGGTTTCTTCATGCTTTCCTGCTAGATTTCCTTTCTTTTGCTTTGTGGGTTTCCTTCTATTTTTGAGGTGGAGGAAGATGAAGTGCCAATTTGAATGTCTCTTGTTAACTGTGATTTGACCTCTTCCGATGAACAGCACTGTATAAATGTTATTACTTGGCAAATGAACTGAAAAAATGGCTATGTTTCAAAAGTAATTTACAGAAAGTACTCTTACAAAGTACTCTGACTTTCTTACAAAGGGGAGACCTTCTCACGCTCTGCAACTATATGAAAGGAGGGTGTAGCTGGGAGAGTTGGTCTCTTCTCCTGAGTTACAGGCAACAGGACAAGAGGAAACAGCCTCAAGCTGTGCCAGGGAAGGTTTATGATGGATATTAGGAGAAATTTCTACTGAAAGGGTTGTCAAACCTTGGAACAGGGTTTGCTCAGGGAAATGGTGGAATCATCATCCCTGGAGGCATTTAAATGCCAGGCAGATGTGGTGCTGAGGGACACAGGTTAGTGGTGGTTTTGTCAATGTTGTATTGTTGTTTGGACTCAATGATCTGAAAGGTCCTTTCCAACCCAGACAATTTTATGATTCTATGAATTCCACAGAGTGCCTGTTTCAAAGGGGAACGTGATTTCTGCAGGCGAGTGTGTATCCAAAGGGATGGGCACAGGGAAGACGCAGAATTCTGTAGCCCACAGCCTCTCTGTGAAAAGATGCGGACCCTGGATGGACAGCAGGGCTAAAAACTGTTCACATGCAGATTGTATCCCAGAGTTGTTATAATGACAGCAGACTGGGACCTCAGCCCTTCTCAGTCTCATTTTGCCCTGACTTGTATGACGTTCTCTACAAATGCCACAGAAGAACCAACAGCAACATTTTGTGCCTTAGTTGCAGTTGTAGTAGTATTAACTTTTTCTTTAACTTTTTTTCTTTCTCTCTTTGAAATGTGAGTCCTCAACTTCCTTTAACAGAGCTCTGATTTTGGAGTAAATTTTGGCTTTCTTCTCAGATCTCACAAATGTCCGTTATTTTGACAGTAATTCAGCCAGCAAAGAGGAACCAAGCCATCACACTGAATCTTTCCTTGGTAAAGGAAGCCTAAGTATTCTTTGTTGACACTTTTGAATTATATCCATGAATTATGTCAGTGGAACTAAAGATTATTCTCAGTAAATCTCACTTCTGTCAGAGGTACTTGAATAAATTGTATAGCTGGATGCATTATAAAATACTTAGTAACACTTATAGCAGTGTTAGAAACAAAAATATGTGTAATAGATTGTAATTTCCTCTCATTTCAAACAGATATTGTTTGTAAGCAACACATAGGAGAGACTGGAATGAATATGGCATTTGCAAATAAAATATTTGTAGCAGAACTAAGGATCTGATGCAGTCTGTAAATTCATTTTCATGTGTAAGTTGCTTTAGGACTGTTGCAGTACAAATTACACAGGGTTGTTGGCTGGATGGTTTCTGTATTTTATCTTTATCATTATGTTTATGCTCCTTTGTCATCACCCATCATTTGTTACTAATTGTTCAAACCCGTTTTGATGGCAGGATTATTAATTTATTCACAGGGTAGAGGATCAGCAACAAGACATCGCTGCTGCTGTTTCTCTGCTTTGAAAGACCTGATAAGCAAAGATCAATGTCAAAAATAAATATCCATTTTCTTGGGAATTTTTAATGACCTGTTTCTTTAGAGAGGGAAGCAGAGCACGGCTGCCATGTGTTTAAGCTGGAGCCTGCAGTCAGGCATAGACATTTTAGTCTGGGACCTCAGAAATTAAAACAAAACACCCTTGAAGGGCCAGAAATGAAAAGTTTGGCTACAGCAACTTCTAATTCCAGACTCAGGCCTTCAGAGTGAAATCTAACTCCCAAGCCCATAAATTAGTTGGCTTTTTTCTTCTTTTTGTCTCCTAAATGGTACCTCTATCTTCACCTCTGATACAACACTTGCAAGCTACTATTTTATTTAATTTTCCTTCAGCCACAGCTGGACTCACCTGGATTAGGAGGAGAGACAGGAGGAAATAGAGATTTTTTCATGCTGTAATGTTATTTTTGACTCACAAATGTGCTTTGCTGGAAGCATGGTAGGAAGTATGTCATCCTCTGACAAACCACTTGCTCACAGCCAGTGCTGGGGTAGATTCCCGTTTCAATGGGTTGGGGCTCTTGGCCATCAGATTAGTTGAATGTGACTTTCACAGTGAACATGGAGTTTGATTAGACTCAGCTGCAAAATATTAACAGAAAATGAGATAAGTTAAAAAAAAAAAAAAAAAAGCAAGCTGGTTTGCTGTTTCCAATGGTCAAACTCCAACAAATGTCAAGCACAATATTGTGCAAATATTTGTCTTGATGAACAGTGGGATGCTTGATACAGTTTTGAATTTAATTGGAATATTGTCTTGATCCAAGCAGGATATAATCTGGAATAACAAGTGTTGAACACAAAGGAAACTGTGTGAAATCTTACCTAAAATATTTAACAGTAGTGTTATTTTGTTCCTCCTAAATCAAACAAACCAGTTGAATTGTTTATCTTTGAGCCATGCAGAAGAAAAAGGGATGCCAAATATAGTTTAAATCTTTTGCTTGCACCAAGAATCTGTCCTCTGAAACACTTTCTGATGAAAACAAAAGCTTTTTGCTGGGCTCCAGATCAGTGTAGTCCGATTGGTTTGTCTTTGCTTTGAGTTTGGATTTGGTTTTGGCTTGGCTTGACTTTGGCTTTCACAGTAGGGCAGTTGCTTCCCCTGCCACCATTGGTGTCTATTCCTAACAAACTTGTTGAAACTTTCTTGTTTCTTCCTTGTTCCATTGTGTTTTTTTCAAATATTATTCACCTGCCTAGCATTACACAGGGCTAACTTTACTACAAATGTTGTTTATAAAGCTGTGGAGGAACCACACTCATGCTCCTGGTTCTGGAGATAAGAGGGACAGCAAGTTCTTGCTGCCTGCAGATGACTGTAGCTCGTGATGGTGCTTTGCTGTGAGCCCAAACCCTGGGATAATCGAGCCGGTCAAAGCCCTCTCTGACCCAATGCCAAGATTTTCCAGTGGACTTATTGCAAAAGAGACCAGGTTTTGTCTTGTAACTTCTTGCCTTTGCTCTTGTAGGAGAGAAACACTGAAGATGATGCCAGACTTCCAGACTAAATCCAATCCTTGGCTGTGTTATCTCCACTTGATCTTGTGCCAATATTGTCCTTGAAATAACTCTTCTCTCAGCTTGCATTTCGCTAGGTCAAACAAACTGTCCTCTTTTAGTCTTCCCTTGTATTATATGTCCTCTGTTGCTTCAGTGATCATCGTTACAGCTCTCTGCATCTTTCCTGGAAATCATTTCTCTGAAATGTTAAAATTATTTCAGGTGAGGTCACATCAGGGACTTGTACAGCAGAATGGATATCTCTGTCTGTTGAATGTGTCTTGCAGGGTATGTTTTAACAATGGCTTTTCTTTTTCTGCTTCCTGTTGCTGGCCTTCACCCTTTCGTGCACCTGAGTCTCTCTTTCCTACGCCTGTTTTTCTAACCAAACAGCTCCTCACAGATTTTTCCCTGCTTCCTTTTCTTATGAACATGGTCATTTTCTGCACCATAAAGCTCCAACCTGGTCCTAGTGCTCTTCAGTGTCCTTCTACTTCCCCTGTGTGAAATTTCATTGTTCTTCATTGATGATACTTCCTTGCTTCATATCATCAGCTATTTTACTCAGAATCATCCTGTTTTGCATTATGAAAATATTATATTAAATTGGTCTGGAGACCAATTCTGGAGCAGGTCCAATGGTGATCCTGGTTAAGTCATCCTGTTATTGGAGAAAACTGTGTGAGACTTCCTGATGACCGATTTCTTATGTCCTTTACAATTCTGACTGTCATCATTCCAGCTGGATGCATGATTACATGGCATTATGGCAAATATTCTACTCCAATTTCAAAAATTGGACAAGGCGGTAGTAAGGGACTACCCACTTGATAAAGAAAAGAAAAATAAAAAAAAATAATAAAAAAAAACCAGAAGAGAAAAAAGAAAGTAGAATATTCTGTAGTAAACCAATAAATAGTGTGGGCACAGGTTTTGTCTGGCAGACTGTGTGGTGGAGCAAAAGCTGCTGCAAAACCTGAGGGAGTGGGTGTGCTGGGTGGGAAAAAGACAAGCAGGGGGTGACCTCTCCAAGACAGGGCAGACAATTTATTCAGCTCCATCCCTCTGGGACTGAGTCAGGCTGGCATCTGCCATTTCCCCCGAGTGTGATGGTCTTGAGTTATTTAACTCTAACTTAATTGTTTCTGCAATGGATGTTTTCATTAATTTTTTTCCAGCGACTGCTGCTGCGGGGAGCCTGGCTGTTTAGCTGGAAATAAAACAGTTATCCCCTGATAAAGGTGGTAATAACAGTCTTTCTGAAAGCTGAAATGTGGATTCTTTGTAGATATTAATGATGTCGTATTTATTTATTGCCATGCTATTCTAAAGGTATTAAACAAGTTCATAAGGACTGGCGGTATCTTTCAGTGGACCAGCTGGTCATACTGATAAAAATGGGCAAGTTTTTAGGCATGCTGGTCCATTTATTTCAATTCTGGTCAGTTTAGTTAGTCTAATATAAAGATACAAATTCTTACATGCTTGAATTCTCCTGTATGCTGGTCACTATCTGATATTCATGCAAAATGCATGATTTTTTAATGTGAATGATCAACATTGCCTTCCTATCTCTGACTGGTAAAATCTACCAAGCCAGTGTTTACTCAACCTTTTAAAATACTTTTTTTTTTTTGAGCTACTACCTGCTATAACCATTCAGCTCATTGCTGAACTCATTTTCTCTAGGGTTAATGAGAACAAATCCTTTGAACTCGCCAGTTATTTCTGTGTGATTTGGTGCAGGGCTTACTCTAACTGCCTTTTCAGTGAAATTGGTTACGTAAATTATCAAGGGTCAGACTATGAAAAAGTTTGATTAAGTTAATTAGAAATTCAGAACTTGGCCTTTGGCCAAAATACAATTTTCTTTCCTTAAGCCCAATTTGAAATGAATTCTTATTGCAGGTTTTAATCTAAAAATTCATGAGTTTTCTTAGCTCTTATTTCCTACTGTTTAAAAAACAATGCAATGAATTAAATGTGTAGGAGTACCTGAATAAGGAGCTTAAACATGGATGAATTCTGCTGTCAGGGTGGGGACTGTTGCCCTTGTTGTACAGTGAAGGGCTGCCTGGGTGAGCTGTTTTAGGGCAGAGGCCCTCTACAATCCTTCAGTGGATTGTAGGTGAGGTGCTGGTACTAGTGCCGGGTTGTGGACCTGCCACAGGCACCTGAGCATCTGTGCCACTGAATTGTCCCTAGCACGGTTTTAGTCCAGACAAGGTCTCTCCAGCAGACCAAGCCCTGGGCTGTGTTCAGGGGAAGGCATGAGCCGGGGATCATCCTTAGGATGTAATTTAGACCTGCACCTTGGGCTGTCCCAGCCTCCAAATTATTACTGGTTTTGGTGGTATCGAGGAACTTCAAAGTCTCCGACCTCCTGGTTGTACCTGGATACACCCACATCTCCATGAGACCAGGATCTGACCTCTTCCAGTGTTCAGCCTTCTGAGATATTGCATCTCTGAGCCAGCAGCACACCCCCACTCTGGGCAAATGTAAAAGTGTAAGGTGTAGACAAATGCACTGTACCCCAGTTTTCCAAACCTGAAGAGTATGGAAGCCTAGGGTAAGAGGAAATGACTTCAAGCTACACCAGGGGAGGTTTAGGATGGATATTAGGAGAAACTTCTTCACTGAAAGGTTATCAAGCATTGGAACAGGCTGCCCAGGGAAGTGGTGGAATCATGGAATCAACATCCTTGGAGGTATCTTAAAGCCAGGGAGACGTGTGCTGAGGGACATGGGTTTGTCAGTGTTGGGTTGATGGTTGGACTCAATGATCTGAAAGGTCCCTTCCAACCAAGATGATCCTATGATTCTGTCTTTGCTGCTGTGTCAGAAACATGTTTACCTCTGAAGCAGAGCAGAATTTGCACATATACCCACAGAGCAGTTGAGGTAGTGGTTCTTTTTCTCTAAATGAAGTTTCTGCCCAAGGGTTTTGCTGCTTGGCAAGCCACCTCTCAGCAGGGGTACACAGCACAAGCCAGGAGGCTGAACTGTGCAGGAGGATGGAAAGGCAAACACTGCACAACTTGCAGGTCTGTGCACCGGCCCTTGCTCCAGTGCAGCAACAGAAGATAAACACATGTTCTGGATTTAAAAAAAAACCCTAACAAGAAAAAAAATCCTAAACTATTTAAAGGCCAGGCTTTTTCAGAATTTTTACAGCTAGATCTACTTTGGTGATTGCTCTTTGGGATCTATGGTAACTCCAGCCTCAACTGAGACACTGGGACCATGGACTATCCAGCCCAGTGCTTATAGCAGAGACTTAAGTCAGAACCTGCAGATTCTTCTCCTGCTAACTCAAAACACAGCTCTCCAAACCCTTCCCCTCTCCATCCCTCTGCCCGTGTGTTTTCAAGCAGATGATTCTGTGATAACGCCATGAGGTACCATTAACCTCTGCAGTGTGTTTTAATGTTCAGAAGGGAAAGCACTGCCAAGGTGAATAGTTTCCTTGGTACTTCTTTACAATCATCACTGTGTTGAATGCAAGACGAGGGACCAGTATTCCTGACGGTACAGGACGATTGGGGGAGAGGGATGTAGAGCCCCAGGAAGGCACTGCAGGGCCGGCTGCCTTCTGTCGTGCTTAAACCCCCTTTGGGACGGGAAAGCAATACACTCGCTATTCCAGCTAAATGATTTTATAATCACCCCCGGCCTTCGTTTTATTCTTCTGCCCATTCACTATTTTAATTATGATTTTTTTCTCCCTGGGCAGTAAAACCTCTTGGATTTTGCCTTTTGGTTCAGTTATTTCGGGAACTCATTAAATGCCTAAGTCATGTGTTCATTATTAGAAAGTGAAAACAACTCTCTAGCTGTGCCATGGGAGAGACTTCATGGTGAATTACCGTAGTTAAGTAGTAGCTTATCAGCTTGAGACTCTTCTAACATTAGGCAGGGTTTTTTTAGACCTTTAATGCATGGCAGATTATGATGCTTCCTGTACTGAATGGTATGAGGTTATTGTCTGTGGTTGGTTTAATATGGATCCTTGTAGAGGGATAACACACAATCCTGTATATGCTGTAGAGGAATTAGACAACGTTCTCTGTTTGACAAGGACAAGGCATGACTTAAATACAAGGAGGGGGGGGGGGGGGGGAAAAACCACCTTGGGGGGGGGGGGGGGGGGGGGGGGGGGGGGGAAAACCACCACCAATAAGTAAAGCCCATCCTACTGCTTAGCTATTCTTATAGCTCTTGTCTAATAGGATTCAGGCTGGAACCAAAATTGAATCATGATGTGATTCATCAAACTTCAAATTTCACTCTAGTGTCATACCTAGACAAATAATTTCTTCNNACAGGGCTCTACCGGCAGCAACTGTTCGGAGCCTGTCGGGGAGATGATGCCATGTCCCTGAGCATCACTTTGGTGATAGATGCTGAGGTGCAAGATATTGCTGTTCAGTGACCCTAACTAAAACACAAGAAAAAGGTCTATTAACTCATGAGCTTTTATGGCTGTCCTTTCTTTGCTTTGGTATTCTTCAGAGCACAGTGACATGTTGTATTTTTTTTTTTTAATACCAGTTACTTAATTGGGAAAAATGTATCTGATCTGAAAAGTACCAGGTTGTGAGCTCAGTAAAAAAGTCGACAGCGAAAACCGTCCTGAATATCAACTAGTTTTATAATCTGAAACTTGAATCTCTGGGATTCACCTATAACTTGGTATTTGATAGTAATTTTTGATCACAGAATTAGCTAGAAGTAATAATCCAAACATTTGCAGTTGTTCTTCTTTAATCAGTCATAGTTAATATACATATTCTGGGCATACAGACAAGCTTAGAGAGAGATATCCTAAAATGAGGACAGATGATGCAATGGGAATTCCAAGCAAATGTGTGAATACTCTCTGCAGATACAGTTCGCTGTAGCAGAGAACTACCATCTTCTTGGAGGAACAGGAGGAAAGAAAGAAAAGCGAAACGCCTCTGCTGAAAATTGGGAGGTTGGTAATGAAATAGGCTCTGGTTTGGTCAGTGATCCTTATTTCCACTTATTAGACTGCACTTCCTTCAAACACAAAGGATCCAGATGGGTAAGGTTCCTCTGCGTAGCCTCTCGCCCACGGGTATTTCATGCAGCCCCTCTCAGAGCTCTGGGCAATCCCTGGGGTACCCATTAGGACTGGCTGTAGACAGGGGGTGAAAGGGATTCAGAGGATCCCACCCCTGTGAAAACTCCATAGACCCCTTGTCCACAGGCTTTTGTACTTTTTTGGGTGGTTGAATTAGTG
>BJBW01017300.1:0-30344 GCA_004320125.1 Scolopax mira
TTCAAGACCCGACTGGATGCAGTCCTGAGAGGCATGCTCTGACATGCTCTGGGTGGTCCTGCATTGGCAGGGGAGTTGGACTAGATGATCTCTATGGTCCCTTCCAACTCCAAAAATTTCAGTGATATTCAGTGATTCAGTGAAAATTGTTCTCACCCCAGTCTGATTCTTGTCTTTCCTCTGCATGTTTCCATATTGAAAGGAGGCACTTACGCCATAAATTATGTCTTTTTACAAAATCTTACACTGAAATAGAATTTGGTTTTAAGGCAAAGCTGTTGCTTCTTGGAACTCAATTTCTCAACTATAATTATTTTCATTAATTTCTCTGTCACTTTCAATAACCTTTTCTTCTCTAGAAAGGTATCAGAGGCTCCCTCTGGTGGCTACGTTAACTTAATTTGGCTCTTGGGTTTTTAAAAAAGAAAGATGAAGAATAAGTGTACCCCATAAGATTGAAAGTCCAAACCAAAAGGAGCAATAATAATAATAATAGCACAGCTGTTGTACAGGAGCAGCAATCTAGATTCATGCTGAAGAGGGAAAAGGTGATTTCTAGCAGGGATAACTGAAGAATTTGCAGCACAATAGGAGCTTTAATTTAACACGTTTCTATGACATTGCTATTGAAGAATATGCTCATATAGGAGCAGGACATGAGAAATACTGTGAAAACACAGCCTCTCTTTTTGATTATCTAAAAAATTTGACCTGTTGTCTCACTTAGCATGGGAAAATACTTGGAATGCTTTTGGTTTTTTTTAATTGTAAAGTACTATGTTTATTTGAAATCATGATGGAGTCTGTTGTGCTGAAAAACACAGAGCCTGTGCTGCCCAGTTCATCCATTTTCTGTAGGTCACGAACAAAGAATCGGGAGGTTTTGGGTTGAAAGCTGTGCTCCTCGCTCTTCACGCTCTGCCTCTCCCCTTCCACTCTCTGGTGCCAAAAGCTGCCCACAAACATATCAGTCATAATTTACAGCAAAATCCCTTTAAATGGCCCACTGGGTTATATCTTTGGCAAATTTCCACTGGTTGGTGAAAGTTGGAAGCAGCCTAGTATCTGCAATGTAAATACAATCCAAATGGAGAGATGATTGGGGGTTATTACTGGGTTTATATACAGTCCTGGTTCTCGTGAGGATTTCACAGTTTCACAGACAGTTTCACTGAAGTCTGTAACGGTAGATGAGACAGATTAAAATACTTCAGAAGCTTACTCCCAGAGGAGAAAATGTAATGCACAATGTCATTACTGAAAAGAATACAACTCTGTGTTATAAATCACACTGAAACAATTTCCTCCCTCATTTGGGTATGCTATATTTCAAAAGCAAGCATAACAAGACGTGATTTTTGGCATCAGATTAAGTTTACCTGATTAAATGAATTTTTAAAAAAATGATGTATCCATCCCAGTTTGGAATATCTGTTCTTGTGCTTCCTCTGTACCATGTAGAAGAACTGATAAAGTTGAGAGAGCATCCCTTGCTACCTAAGAGGAAGCTGAGGTGTTCCAAGCCAGAAACTTGTACAGAGCCTTTGAGAAGTAATGGTTTCCTCAAATTTTCCATAGGATAGAGTCATTTTACCTCAATCTTCATTTCCAAATAGGCTTATGTATAATTTTATCTATGATATAGAAAACATACTGAGTTTTAAGATGTACAAAGACATATGTGTATATAGTTACTTTCATTAAGATGGCTGAGATATAAGGCATTATGTCTAGTAAGGCATCAAGTAAGGTATAGAGTAGATTGTTTTATGAAGTGCTGGACATTTGAGAGGAACTTAGCTTTTGTATTTCCCTCGGAGAATCAGGTGCAATTGATAACATTGCCTAGTTGGCTTTTTTTTTTTTTCTGAGAAAACTTCTTAAACTCAGTTGAAAAGAGACTAAGTTTAAACTTGCAATGTAAATTAATCAGCTTGGTTAGAAGAAGCATGAAACCCCTGGAAGAGTCCTTCAGCCTTCTGTTTTGACTGCAGCTAAAGCCCAGAGTATGTGTGTGTGCATGTGGTGTGTAGGTTCTGTCCTTCATCACAGCTCCTTTACAATAGTGTATATATAACCTTTAGCCTTTCATAGAATTTTAACTTTAACAGAACAATATAAAGTTGTCATTCCTATAACCATGCCTGCAACTATGATGCTGAGAGGGCATGAGACACTGTATTTTAGAGAACAGTAGGTCTAAATGCACGTAGGACAGGCATACATTGTGAGTGGAAAAGATCTTAAGGTCAAGCCATCGGCTTCACACCATGAAACAGTATCTCAGTGTGGGAACTTGTAACTACCCATGGAGGTCACTCCTGCCTGATGTGCAATGATTGATGCGTCTTTGGTGAGCAGCATGTGGGCTACGAAATGGCTTGAGTCAGAAATCAGAAGCAGAGATACTTCTTTTCATACTGGGAACAAGTATTTCTTAACAATCAGACAGATCAGATCAGTGGCAGTCTCTCCGGTTTTAGGTATGGCAACATATTCACAGAAATTTAATCCAGGTGAAGAAATTCTGGAAAGTACCTGTGGGGTTTTTCCAGGAATGCAAAAAATTAATTATGAGATGAATATTTTTGGGCCATGGTTAGGGCAGACTATATAAGAGACCACCAGGTGTGGCAAGATGCTTTCTTGTCTTTGGATCTTACAGTCTAAACTCAAAGTCCTTCCTCAAAGTGGGAAGCAGCTGAGCCTGGCAAAGGGCAAATGAAATACGAGGGGTTTTGAGAAGGGGCTTAAAAGAAAACTGGGCATGAATGGAGGAAAAAATGGGGGGATAGGGAGGTGTCATAAAAGGATAAATTCAAGCCTGATTAAAAGCAAAGCCAAAAGCATATCATGGGTAGAAGGTAGGAGAAGGGTAGGGCCTAGAAAGAAAGAACTGAGAATAGGGACATATGGTGAGGAAGAACCAGGATGAGGGGTTTGAACTTCACAAAGAAATTAAAAAAAAAGCAGTGAAGGGAACTGAAGCTGTGTCCTCATCCACCAGAGCACAGGCCCACAGGGTCTCAGCAGAGCTGGGTGCTGGTAATAGGACCCATCAACAGCCTCAGACTTAGCCAGGGGATGAACCAGGTCCAGAGCCCAGGCCCAACGCTTCAGAGCAGCAAAATATAGGGCTACAACATGGGTTCAAGGTCTACGCAGAAGACAAGGCTGAAGACAGCTGTACCTATAATGTCTGTGAACCCAGGGCTGAGCTACCTGGAACTCCTGGGCCACGGGCAGAGAGTGTGAGCGGAGGTTCTATGTGAAGCCAGTCAGTGCCATTAAGATCTACCAATGCTTTTAGGGTCCTGGCAGGAGAGCAGAGGCATTACTGGGAGGAGCCAGTCTAGAAAGGCAGTTTTAGGCACCAAATAGATGCCAAGTCATGGTGGGAGGCTCCATCAGGTAGAATTGAAAAGAAGAAAGGGAAAGATTTTTAAGAGAACTTTTTTTTAAAGTGGCACCCAACAGAACCACAGAAGGGAGCTGTGTGAGGATAGAGATATATCCTCTAAATCTCTAAAGAAAGGGTCGTGATTGTTCTCTGGAGGATGGTAAAACGGGTTATGATGAAAAGCAAAGGGGCAAGACAATGTAATGGTCAGGAAGCTGGTGCAGGGACCATACCAGTGTTCTTCTTCCACAAGCATTATCAACAGCCAAGTTCAGAGTTTCATCGCGAAACTATTGTTGAGTTATTGGAGGCAAAAATTTCATGCATAGCAAAACAAGGCTATTAGTCTTCCCTAATCCAGCAAGGCCTGGAAGAATTTTCTTGACCTTCCTAAAGCAGTTCATCACTAGTCTCAAATGAGGTTCAAGGTGGTGTCGGATTATGAAAAAAAAAAATCTAAGGTGGTCAGAAACTGAAAATGGCAGTATATTTATATACATTCAGCTCATTTTTAACCTTAAAGTAGTAAGACCTATTGGACAAGGTTCTAGGTGTCTGGGGTTTGACTTCCTACTTTCCCCTATGTCGTTAGCCTGTGCTGGTTATGACCTACTCCTGTTTGTCTCAGTGCCCCTCAGGTAAAACAGGGGCAATCCGTAGTCTGGTTATAGGTGTGAAAAAATAATTTATAATTGTAAGATTAGTGCTGGCATGCTGTAGTCACAATAGCTACTGAAAAGGCATGCCTACTTAATAAGCTGCTTAACTAACTCAGTGTTTTGGGCTACATTTATGCAAAGATGTAGATGTAAAGCTTAGATATAATAATTAGGAAGAACATAATTGTCTAAATAACCGAACTCTCTTGCAAGTTAGGAAGGTTGATGTGTTGCTTGTATCAGTGGAGACTGCAACTGGTACACTGGAAGGGAGGCTCGAAAATCTGTGCATTTATAAAAAGAATTGGCTGAGCTAAATATTTTGTAAAAACAAAGTAAGATTTGAAAGGACAGACCCTGAATTAAATCAGGCAACCCATTATGTGCATGGCTGGAGTCTATGGTGTAAGGAGGGAGCCAGACTCCTGCATTTATTTAAGTCTGCTTACTATGTAATTCAGGGTAGCGAGGTGAACTAAGGATGAAGCATTAGCTTCAGCATAGGATTTTTATTCTAATCACTGGAGCCTAAAGTTATTAAAAGAACAAACACAATTATGACATCCTAGGGGACTGGCACACACGCGGATCTGGATATGCTGCCTCTTTCTTGCAAAGCATATGTATAGATCTGTGTACTGCCTGCTTTTTATTTTAACTAGGTTTGCTGCAGCTGTTGCTCTGAAAAGGACCATTTAACAGTCTGGGGAAAGAGAAGCTGCAGAAATCCTCAAATTAATAACTATTAAGAAAAATACATTTTAAATAAATTGCTTGCTTATATGGTTAAAACTCTTGTCCCTTGAATAAGAACCAAGAACTATCACTATGCTAGTTCTAGACCTTTCCTAGTTTGCAGCTAATTAACTTACAGTGCCATAAAAAATTTAGTAACAGCTTATTCTTCCTCTAGTCCTTCAAAGAAATGAGAATTTATTTTCATAATAGGTAGGGATGTGAATACTTTCTGAAGAACAAAAGTTCATAGTCTTTAAATTTACACTAGTATATGTGATTTTCAGATTGGCTTTTATGAAAATATTTTGAGCATCAGATAGCTCAGCATTACCTATTATCTGTGCACATGAATGCCATAACTCTCAATCTTTCAACTGACTAATAGCGATGTGTATATATTATCCAAAGTGTATTATATTGCGTCTGACAGTCTCAACTTCAGTGTTGTCAATACAGAGCATGTTACGGAGTCTGTAGCTTCTAGAGGTGCCAGCAGAGAAAAAGAATCAGGTTATTCGGGGAACCCTGTTGGCTTCCTGTGTTGCCATCTCCTTCTCTCTCGTCTTCTAGTGGTATCGCCATCCAAACAGCTGTTAGTCAGCTTCCAGGCTGACATATTTTTGCGTGTCACTACATCCCATCTCTGTACCTTTGCCAAGTCACCCCTGCTGTTCCTGCTCTGGTTTCTTCGGTTTCTCTTTTGTCCTCCATGTCCTCCTCTTCTGCGTAAATTTGCTGCCATATCTGTAACTGAAAGGGAGCAACTCCCAGTAGTGCCCTAAGACACTCTCTGTAATACCCACAGATTAAAGAAAACCCCATGATATGGGCAATCAGGGACTTGGTTCTTTCACTTCAATAATTCACAAGATTTTAGATGTGTTTTTTTTAAGGTAGAGAGATTAAAAGTCCTGGAGGTACAATATAAAATAAAGCATAGCTGTATTAAAGAAATACTGTGTCAGACTAATCTGTTAATCTCCTGAGATGGCAGCTGGTTTCCCAGGGAAGGGAAACACAGCAGATACCGTCTATCTTGACTTTCATAAACTGCCACCAGGGAAAGTCTATGTGAAGATTTGGACTAATGGAAGAATTGCCGAATTGATAAGAAACTGGCTGGAGAGGGAACAGAATACATTCAAAGCGGAAATACCGGCCAGAGGGGACTTCACACACCAATGATTTTTTGATGATGCCACAAAAATTGAGTGCGTGCTCGTGAAATATATCATTGACATTCTTCTGGATTTTTTTTTTTTAGGGGGATAAATAGGAATGCTCTGTAGAGACTGGACATTTTAATTATAAATGTTTCTATCTTGCTCACTGGCTGTTCTCTGACTTTGCTCCTTGAGTTGCTTGTTCTGATGCTGCTCCATTGCTTTCCAGCCATGGGGAGATCGTTGAGTAGGAGGATTTTTAGCAGAAACAGCCCTGCCACTGGATTATCTGCTGTTACAGTCCCACTCCTGACCAGCTGTTTAAACAGAAAAAAATTTAAGGGAGTTTTCACCCTGTATTAATGAATTAAATGGAACACAATTATGAATCAATAAGAAAGAAAAAAAATATGCTTCTGCATAATCTTAACCTACTACTGATTTTCCCAACATTTAAAATGAGTAAGTTAAGTAAAAATCGTTTCAGTAGGATGACAATGCTTCATTATCAGTGCCCAATTGGATTTCTGCTTCCTTTCTATATAATTCTGTGGGTATGTCTTGTTCTTGGAGAATAACAAGCCAGTTTTGTTTAATTTTTCTTCAGTGAATATGTTCTTATGAAAAGAAACAACAGACTTAATGTGCTTAATGTGCTTAATGTTGACAGTAGTAGCAAGACCTAGGAACGTAAAAGTCACTTGTCATTGTAGAAGGAGATCAGAAGTTCTCCTTCAGTCCAGGCCAGGACCAAAATCAATCAGGGTGTTTTTTCCAATGGATATTATGTGCTTGCTTTCTAAGCTTTGCATGTGTAGAAGTGAATCTGAAGCAAATGTGAAAGGTGCAAAGGCAGGTCTCGTGTGGAGAATACCTGGTGAAATGGCAAAACCACCCTGTCTTCCTTTACATCTTCTAGACCTCTAGGTAAACAATGTCCCAGCTTTGCAAGGCTGGCCAAATCCATATAAGCAAGCAAAACAGACAAAAAGGAGAAGGCAAATGACAAATGGATGGCTGGGATGAGGTCTCTGTCTAAGGGAAAAGGTCACAGCTTCACGGATAGGTGCATATAGAGAAAAATCACTGCAAGGCACAAGAGCTGTCAGAGTATCCAGAAGAATCAGAGGATTTGTGGGGAGTAATCAAGTGCAAAAGCTGGAAACGGTGTCTGTCTCCTCTCCTGCCTTAAGTAGGTACCAGCTTTTTTAATCTCTCATCTTCTCTAGTGTGCGCTTTATTTAAAAGTTTAATATTATAATATTCACACATTAATCCTATATCCAATTCTGCTTGTTCTTGGGAAAGTATAAAATCAATTTCTGTAGCACAGCTGAAAAGCAAAAATTGTTGGATTACCATACTGTTGTGTGCAATAAAAATACAGCATTATCTCGGAAAGTCTGTAGTTGATTAGAGCATAAATATCAAGCCCCCACCTCATACCTCTGAGTATTTGATTCCTGCATCTTATAGAAACAAGAATCTCTGCTTAACAGTGTGACATTTCATTACTTTGGATTTGCTGTGATGAATAATATTACATGCTATTGGCCTAGAAGAAATATTACTATAGTAACTAGCTCATGATTCATTTTTTATGTTTTTTTGCTTTATTTCCTAAGGGATGCCTGTCTAGACTAAAAACGTTTAAACTAATTCTTGGTAACAGTAATTAATTTTTTTCCAGAGTGCTAAAAATATGGAATAGATAAACAACAATACTTAGATACTACTTTTTAAAAACACAGCAGGACCATAACATTGTTGAAATTACGGGAATATAGTTTTATTTTATTTGGCACTTTTTTGTTAGTAGTTTTCCGTGTTGTTATTAATTCTGTTCAGTGACCTAAGGCTGGATTCCCACATCAATAATATTGAAACTCTAATGAAATCCTTAGACATACATGAAATGTGACACATGAGGATGAAAATATAAGTGGAGTTGGTTGATTTAAATAAAAGTAATGAGCTTACTTATTCATTTAAATCAGTAAAAAGGAAATCTTGGCATAGGTGATATATTAATATTTTATATTTAATTCCTTATGAAGATTCTTATTGGTCACTAGTCAACAAGTAGGTGTTGGCAAATACCATCTTTATTACAGTGCCTTATCAGCAGAAGGAATACAAGGATCTGTAAGGTATGTGCCCATTTATTGAAGCGTATATAAAGCTTAATGTGCATTTACTGCATCCTTGGTTTTATTATGGTGAAAGATGTTGTTTAGTTTTCTTTTTTTTTTTTAATTAGATTGTTTCAAAAACTCATCATCTATGTGAAAGTGGGTTTGTCTACAATTCCAATTCACAAATACTCAGGGTTCAGGTAAGAAGTGTAGAAATACCATTTTAAAGAATAATGATTTTAAAGTAGTTAAAATTACCTTAAATATAAAAATATGCATAAAAATACCTTTATTAAGCAAATTTTGTATTTTAAATTCACTTGGAAACATGAAAAGCTATCTGTAAAAAGGAAATTGAAGAAATTGTTCATTCTTACCTGTTTCTTTTTCAGATAATAGAAAAGCAAAACCTATTTCTGTATTTTTTTAATTCCTGGTAGAGTTTGCAGCTTGAATAGAACTAGTCATTAAACTGAACTAGCTGAATAAATGGAAATGAAGAAAATACCTTAAATTTGCAGAAAGCTGAAAAACTCTGACTTCAGGTTTTTAGTTATTTCTACCTAATGCTTGATTTGAACTGGCGTTTCAAGCGGTTTAGGCCTTAGTGTGTAAGCGTTACGAGGCTTTATTCAAAAACTAAATATCCAGTTTAAATGTTTGGGAACTGGGAAGAGGATTTGGGATTTCTTGGGTGATAAATTGGCTTTTATTCACCCTGAATCATACCCCAGGGTAGCCACAGTAACTTTCTGTAAAAAAAAAAATAAATAGTAGAACCAAGCTCTGTCAGCAGAACCACTTGGCAGATTTACTTTCTGCCTTTTGTTTTTCCTGTTGTAAGTGACGGGAGGTTCAGAGGATCATGCAGTAATATATGACATTTCATAAGGGTTCATAAATTATGCAGTCAGACTTGTTGGATTACAAATGGCTGGGAGCAACAAGTGCTTCTTGCATTATAAATGAAATGGCTTATTTACAAAGATGACATAGCTGTATTAATTGCAAGAAGTTATGATTAAAGGGACAGGCCTGTGCTGTTTAAGATGTTAATTAGAAGAAACTGGTACTCGAGAAGAAACAAATGCATCTTAGTTTGCTGTGGTTTTACTGAAGTGCTCCGCTGATTGTATTCTAAACCATCTTCCTTTTCCAGCCATTTTAAGTGATGTTTCCTCAAGCATTAGCCTAATGCCAAGGTAATAAAAAAATCCTGCATCAAGGTTCACATTCAAAATCAAAAATGGTGAGAAATTCAGCTTGTTCCCTGATGAAGTGGGAACAGCAATCCTAAGCTTTCCAGGTAGATGTCAGTTTGATTTAGCACAGAAGTGGCCGGGGACTTATCACTTCTGAAGTAGGGATTTGAAGGTTGAGCTGCTCATTGCTCTGAGGAGCATCTCTTGACTTTTCCTTCCCAAGGAGGAAACAGAGTGGTGAGCATGGTGGTGGGTAGGATTTGGGAGCACAGGGGTCTCAACAGGCAAGTGGTGAGTTGCCTTAGGGAGGATCACAGTGAAGCAGGATGAAGAAAACACCAGTGGGAGACCAGTGTTGGGGCAGAAAAGAGCACAAAATAGAAAGATAAGAAAAATGGGGAATTGCAAATGGGGCAACTTCAGCTTTTTGAATGAGCCAGCTGCCCCTCTTAGAGCCTATTGCCCTTCATACAGGGCTTGCATGTTCATTTCTGATGGCAGATGGGTGTTCCTGAACTACAGTGCATGCTGATTTTCTTATTTTTCTGCTATGAAACTTGGGTTATAGGAAGGAGAATGCAGCTTAATGGTGTTCTTGATTTTATAGATCAGCTTGTGGCTTAAGCCAAGTACCCATCCCCTGAAGGTCTTATTTGCTGTTCTGTTGCTCCCTACAAAGTAATTGGAACTTCTCCCTTTCTTCCAGTGAGTCGTTGGAATGCTCTGGCTAAGGCTCAGACAAGTGAGAAGAGGTATCCAACAGCCCTGGGAGCCCTGGTATCCTGCAGCTATCCTGCAAGGATAGCTGGGGAGGTTGTGATTCACATCTTAAACAGGGCAGGGTTTTAAAAAAGCTGCTGAAGTCTCAGGGAAGATTAAGCATTAGCGACCCTTAAGGGATTAAAGAGAGTTTAGATTTTAGCAGACATTTCACTAATGAAATCACAGGTTTGTCATTTCGTTTCACTTCCAAGGCTAGATGCTAATCGAAGCACATCCTTCCTTTTGTTACAGGGGCACGTGGATACTTCAATTAACAGCATCAACAACAAGGAAGCATAAACAGCCAAAGGCATAAAATGCTGTGCCTGTGTGGCTTTCACAGAAACAGGGCAAAAACTCTTAAAGGGATGAAAATGACTTTTCCTTTCTATGAGACAAGCAAGCCCTCGGCATGGTTGCACTTTTTTAGCAATTTTAGTCCCAATTCGGCATTTTACTGAGAGCTGGCCTGAGATAACCTGCTCCTGCAGTGTGTTTAGAGTCTCCTTATAAATTGTGCCTGCAGCTGCTCTGGTCCTACCACAAGCTGCAAAGCCTCCACCTCCCTCGACTCCTGACTGAGACAGAAAGGACTTTCTGATTTGGTGACCCCAAATACAGGTGGTTGCTGTAGCAGAAGCCCATTCTCCGTCATACTGAAGACAAATACTAGAAATACTCACTATCTTTAATGTTATTACATATTATACATCACTTTTCCTTCACAGTGTGTATATAACACTGAAATGAGAGTGATGTGTCTGTTCAAGAGTGAGCACAGGCGTTTCTGAGCTAATGTGCATCAGCAGTTTGTCAGTGAAATACTATATAGCAGTTTTAGACGCAAAGAAGTCCATCAAATCTATGTTAGAAATCACCTCACCAGCACCATGAATTTACAAAGAGCTGTAAGATATGGAGGTGAGGGAAGAGGGAAACACAGAAAACAAAAGAGGAAACTGAGAAAAAGGAGTGGAGAAATAGAGAATGGCAGGAAGAACTGAGGTATTCTTCCTTCTGCCTTTTCTTTCAGGCATGTCTGAAATTCAGTTGTGGCTACTATGATTTCTTGTCATCACAAATATGTAATTTTCCCCTGGCTTCTGATATTTCAAGTTTTTCATTCAGGATAAGATGAATCATATGTATGAGAATAAGTAACAGAGATTTCTAGAAATACAGACTGTTCAAATGAATTATAATGGTTCATTTTGCACCCCAAGGAGAGCATTGCTTATTTTTCAGTCTTCTGATTAAGTTGACATCATTTTTATCTGACTGTCAATGCCAAGTAATTTAGGTGAAATAGGAAACCATATAAACAGCTTGTGTTTTATTTAGAGCATTGCTCTTTTCTGATGACCTCCTGTTGGCCCAAAAGTAGAAATATGGTAAATACCACAACTGAAATATATTCTGTATCCCCTGCATGTTTAGCTGGTGATGATGACCTTATGTACTCATGAGCCTCACGAGAAGGTATTATTGCTCATTATATTTTACACAATATCACTTAAAAGTGATCTTTACCTTAGGGATTTAAAGCCATACAATAGCGTCCCATAGAGTTGTTGCTAGTGATGCAGTGTTGATTATGATGATGGCTGATGATTTTTACTATATAGGTAACATGAAAATTTACTGCTTTATTTGACAAATGCGTTGCATAGCTTTTACTACTAGGTCCTGATGATTCTCCCCCTTCCCTCTTTGTAACCATGAGAAAGAGTCCAGTTGTCAAATTTCATTCTTATCTCCAAAGACTCAATGAAGGATTTATAAAGAAACACAATTAATTGTAAGATATTTTTTATCTTATTTCATAGAATCATAAAATTGTTTAGGTTGGAAGGGACCTTTAAGATCATCTAGTCCAACCTCAACCTAACTGATAAAAAGCCATCACTAAACACTAAGCACTATGTCAACCCATCTTTTAAATCCCTCCAAGGATGGTGCCTCAACCACTTCCCTGGGCAGCCCATTCCAATGCTTAATAACCCTTTCAGTGTAACAATTTTTCCTAATACCCAATCTGAACCTCCCCTGGCACAACTTGAGGCCATTTCCTCTTGTCCTGTCCCCTGTGACTTGGGAGAAGAGACTGACCTCCACCTCTCAAAGGTACTGAATGCCTTTTATGCCTCAGTCTTTAGTAATAAAGTAGGGTGACCCCCAAGTACCCAGACCCCTGAGCCAGCAGATAAGGGCAGGAAGCAGAATGAAGCCCCTGTAATCCAAACATAAGTGGTGAGGGACCTGCTCTAAAACCTCGACACAAATACGTCTATGGGCCCAGAAGGGTCTCACCCGAGGGTTCTGAGGGAGCTGGCAGAAGTGCTTGCGGAGCCACTCTCCATCATTTACCAGCAGTCCTGGCAGACTGGGGAGGTCCCAGCTGACTGGCATCTAGCAAATGTGACGCCCATCCACAAAAAGGGTCAGAAGGATGATCTGGGGAACTGTACGCCTGTCAGTCTGACCTTGGTGCCTGTGAAGATCATGGAAAAGATCATCCTGAGTGCCATTATGCAATGCCTGAAGGACACCCAGGTGATCAGGCCCAGCCAGCACAGGTTCACAAGGGTCAGGTCCTGCTTGGCAAACCTGATCTCCTTCTATGACAAAGTGACCCACTTGCTGGATGAAGGAAAGGCTGTGGATGTTGTTTACTTGGACTGTAGCAAGGCCTTTGATACAGTCTCCCACAGTATTCTGGAGAAACTGGCTGCCCGTGGCTTAGATGGGAATACTCTCCACTGGGTTAAAAACTGGCTGGAGGCTGGGCCCAGAGAGTGGTGGTGAATGGAGTTAAATCCAGTTGGTGGCCAGTCATGAGTTGTGTTCTACAGGGCTCAGTGCTGGGGCTGGTTCTCTTCAACATCTTTATCAATGATCTGGACGAGGGGATTGAATGGACCCTCAGCAAATTTGCAGACACCACCAAGCTGGGTGGCAGTGTCGACCTGTTAGAGGGTAGAGAGGCTTTGCAGAGGAGTCTGGACAGGCTGGATGGATGGGCTGAGACCAACAGGAGAGTTTCAATAAGGCCAAGTGCCGGGTCCTGCACTTCGGTCACAACAACCCCAGGCAGCGCTACAGGCTGGGGGCAGAGTGGCTGGAGAGCTGGCAGAAAAGGACCTGGGGGTGTTGGTCGACTGTCGGCTGAACAGGAGCCAGCAGTGTGCCCAGGTGGCCAAGAAGGCCAACAGCATCCTGGCCTGTATCAGGAACAGTGTGGTGAGTAGAACCCGAGAGGTGATCATCTCCCTGTACTCGGCACTGGTGAGACTCCACCTCAAGTACTGTGTGCGGTTTTGGGCCCCTTACCACAAAGAAGACATTGAGGTGCTGGAGCAGGTCCAGAGAAGGGCAACAAAGCTGGTGAGGTGCCTGGAAAGTAAGTCTTATGAGGAAAGGCTGAGGGGGCTGGGGTTAATTTGAGGAAGAGAAGGCTGAGGGGAGACCTCATCATGCTTGATAACTACCTGAAGAGAGGGTGTAGAGAGGCAGGGGTTGATCTTGTCTCCCAGGTCACAGGAGATAGGACAAGGGGAAACAGCCTCAAGTTGTGCCAGGGGACGTTCAGATTGGGTATTAGGAAACATTTCTTCATGGAGAGGGTTATCAGGCTGCCCAGGGAAGTTGTTGAGGCACCATCCCTGGAGGTGTTCAAAAGATGGGTTGATGTAGTCCTTAGGAATATGGTTTAGTGACTTTTGTCAGAGTTAGGTTGATGGTTGGACTAGATGATCTTTAAGGTCCCTTCCAACCTAGACAATTCTATGATCCTATGATTCTCTACACCCTAGTGTAGGAAGCGGTAAGGTCTCCCCTCAGCCTCCTTCTCTCCAGACTGAACAACCCCAGCCTCTCCTCATAAGACTTATTCTCCATATTTGATATGCTCTTTCCTGCAAGATAACACCTTTCCATTATAACCAAAAGATTGGCTTTCCCATTTATGTAACTTTCATCATTCTTTACAAAGACTTGGTTCAGGAACAAGCAATGGAAGTGCTGCATGGAAGCAGTGATCCTGTGATGATGCCTGTGTCATTTCTTATTCAGTAGCTCGATAACAGTTGGCTCCTTGTTTTGTACAAACTAGAGGGTACATAATTCATTTTTTCCATTTGTGTTCCAGTTCTTTCTTGGAAATTCTCCTTGGGGACAGGTTTCTCTGCTCAGATGCTGCATTTGAGAAAAAGAACCTAAATGATCAACCTACTGCAAAATGATTCCCTGGGAGGAATGAAAATCTTTGCTTGTGAGAGGTCACCAGAAAAGTGGCAGCAGGGTCACCGAATTAGGCTGCACCAGGGAAAAAAAAAAAAAACAAAACAAAACCAAACCAAAAATGTTCTTGCTTTCTGTGTTGGGTTTTATGCTGACAGTACCAAAATCTCTCACTTCACTTAATGAAAACTGAGAAATGAGCCTGGCTTATATTTTTTTACCTGGCAAATTGCATGTGACCTCAGCACTTCTCTTTGTTGTTGCTGTTGCAGAGGCATAGTGGTAGTTGTGTGCTTTCCCCTGATGCAGCTAGTCAGAAAGGACACATATTTTAAGGTGGGGTTATAATATTCTTTGCCTGACTGCAGATTCTGAGATTACCAAGGTGACAAAATTGAGCGAAATATCATGTTATCCCTTGGTTTAATGGAAAACAATTAAGATCATCATTGACTTTATTGAAGGATGTGGGTTTGGTGCCTGAAGCATAAGCTTCTTTTTAACCTCCAGTAAAAATGGACAGTCCTTCTTTATTATTAAGTATTGCCTGCAGTATGTGATTCTATGAACATAATTACTATATTTTCCCTTGTTCATTGTGTTAGCAAATAACATAGAGTCTTGGGCAATTTGCTCTGGAGGCCTTGAGCCATGCGGCAGATGAGCAGTTGTGAAGTTCAGAGATTTGTTTGACTTGACTCCTGCTCCAGCTCTTCAGTTCTTGTGATAAACCTCACTGGATAGAAGAGTAAGCCCATGTAAGAGCAGATGCTCTTGTGCTGCTTCAGCAAAGAGAAGGAAGGCTGGAGAAATCTCTTTAGATGATTTGGCCTCAGGAAACATTAATTTTGAAAAGTCTTCTACTGTAGTATCTTCCTGCTTTCTGACTGTACCACAGGGGCACTTCATCCTGATCACGTAGGAATTAGCTGAGGCTCTCTGATACTATTCTTTTAAAATCCAAACATTAAAGCTACAGTGCAATGATTTTCAGATTTTCCAGGCATCCCTCCTACTGGCATTAATTGCCCCCTTGCTGTTCCTGTTGCAAAGCTTTTTGCTCTTTGAGTATGCAGTACTTGTTCAGTGCTGCACTAAACCTTTGTTGCTTTGCAGTAAAAAAGCTTCCATTTACACAAATGACATTGAAATGAGTTTGATAAAGTGATAAACAGTCACATTTTATGATTGCAACTGTTGCTGTTTTGTTTTATTTTACAGTGGATTTTGTGGAAGTAAAGGGCTTTGCAAACTTCCTTCTGGCGTCAGTGCAGTGCTCCCATAACAGCGTTCTAAGAATTTGGTGGGGCCACCAAGTCCATGTGATAGCAGGGGTCACCTATATCCCACACCACAGTGTCCCTTTTCCCTGCAGTAGAGCTCCCTCCCAGCCTAGGGAGGGAAATCTTGCTGTACTTAGCAGCTCATCTTCTGTTTCAGTGTCTATGTCTTTGGGTGGCAATTAGGTTTCATGCCCTTTTTTTTATTTCCTCTTCCTCTCTCCTTCTTACACATCATTACTCTTTACAGTGACTGTACCAGACCTCCAAAATCCCATAGTCACCTGGAGTAATTACAGAGACATTAGCATGCAGTCCCCCCTTGTAGATTGGGTCAAGTGCTTTATTTTCATCCAGGTCAGCTACTGCAGAGTGAGGTTGATTTTGCTTCCCTCAGTAGCTGCATGGCAAGATGTGAGTACTTCTGTCACCTTAATGTTTCTGCAGTAGCTGGAAGTTGGTCTTCTCCTGAGTCTGGAGAACCCCATAGCCAACTAGGGTTGCTAGTGATTATTAATGGTAGAGATGAGGCCCCCATGAAGATTAGGTGTCAAATGGAAAAAAACATAGAAAAAGCACAATTATGGCTGTGTGAGAAGTCAATGAACAGAGTTTGATTGTCTCTTTGTCTGACATAGGGTTTGATGACCTCCACACTTGTGCTGATCCTGGAGCTCCTGAACATGGATACAAGACACCCAGTGCAGGTGTTTTCTTTGAGAGTGTGGTAGTCCGGTTTCATTGCCAAGAAGGATACAGGCTTAATGGTACTTCAAAAAAACTTTGTGTGAGACACTTTAATGGCTCCCTGAGCTGGAAACCAAGTGATAAACCTGTGTGCCTACAAGAAGGTAAGTCAGTTTTCTTAAAGAAGTTTACTGGTGTTAGTTCTTCTCATTTGTTCATGTACCACGTCTGCGTGTCTCAGCACACCACACAAAAGGCTGGAGTCTGTTTCACTGTGGCTTGTTTGTTGCATACTTTAGATTTCCATTCCATCCCATCCATAATCTCCATTTCTCAGTTAAATTTATATAGTGAGAGGTTGTGTGTCTGTGCGCATACATGTGTTGAAAGGGACATCTGAAAGGAAAATCTGAAGAAAAAAGTTAATACATTTCTCCTCTTAACTACTTAGGAATTGATGCAGAGAGAAAAAAATTATCTCCAGTATAAGTAAACAGTAACTACTTATTAAAACTGCCCAATTAATACTTCGTTCTGCAATATTTTACTGGGAAAATTCAATGAATTTCCTCCTGTTTCTGCTATTCAGGAATTTTAAACAATCATATTTTATGATGTGTGCATGATTCAAGTATGAATATCAAATATGCATGGACTGCAGAAGTTTGAAGTCAAGAGTAGAAGTTTATTTTGAGATAGTTCAGACTATTATGGCATAAATTGATTTATTGTATTGCATCCTTGAAACTGCATTTGGTTTTAATTGATTAGGGCATTAAAGTACTTTCTTCTAGGAGTTAGATAGAGGCAGAGTTAATTTGAATATCATAAGTGTAAATTTTTGTCAAAATACAGCACAAATTATTTATTTCACCAAATCTATTAATATAACTTGTTATTTTTGTCAATTTAGTTTTGGATTACAGAGCTATTAAAATCCCACAGCTATTAAAAAAAAAATGTTATTTGAATCTGGTGCATACATTTTAGTGTTGAGACTTCTCTATGGAAGCCATTAGCCACTGCCTTGTTGTTCTCAAGATGCAACAAGGTAAATTCTATTTTCAGGATGCCTTCTGTCATTTAAAATCAGATAAATACACGGACTTCATTCAAAAGTAGCTGAAGACTTATGTAGCTTATACAAACGCTTACTGCATAGAATCATGCATCACTGAGATGTATAAAAACAAACTGCAAGCCCTTGTTTACGATGCTGGGTGGGTGGGTACAAGAATTCTGGACCAGGACAGGGATGGATGAAGGGACGTGCCACAAGAGCAGGCAGTGCCTGGGAGGACCACACTCAGGAGACAGATGTGAAAGTAACCACCCTGGAGAGCGGTGGGTGTGACAGTGGTACCTGAGAGCAGAGGTGGAGGGAGCAGCCTGTACATAAATCATGGCCTCTCCTGTTACAGCCACCTTTCGTAAATGCCCTCGTCTCTCATCTCATCCTTATTTAAGAAAAAATACATGAAGAGTGACAGCAGCGTTACGTCTAAACGGGGTATTTGAACCACCAAAAAAAGCTATAATGCTTGGAAGATCTTTTTTCTTAACCACTACAGGTAGCTTCTAGGAATTTTAATGTGCATTTTTGAAATAGTAGTTTTATCATCCACTGCATTTGTTAAAATTACTAATAAGATGTTTTATTGAATATTCAAACCTCTTCCCAGCACCCCCCCCCACCCCGTCCAGTGAAAAGCTGTGAAGGAAGTTTCTGATCACAGTAGCACCAACAGCAAAACTGCCACTGATGTCACTGTCATCAGCACTTGAGCCAGGTGTTTTCAACAAAGAAAGAAATTGGAAGATGAGAATGTGATGGATGATGTGACAACAGTTGCTTAAGAGATAATCATTACTTTGCAGCATAGAACACTTAAAAAGGATTGCTAGCCACTGCTCTGATCAAGCAAAGCACTTAAGCTTGAGCATAACTGTAATTATGTGATTAGTCTTGTTAAAGTTCTGTGCTCAAAATTAGGCATAAGCAAAAATGCTTTTTATTATTTAGACTGAAGAGTAAGACCCTGATTTAGGACTTAGTGAAGCAAGTGCTTAAGTATTTTCCTGATTTACAGTATAATAATACCTCGGGTATTATTAAACTATCCTAGGGTTTAGCAATAGGAAAAAAAAAAAGACAGAATTAATTAATTCCAATGCGCAATGCAACCACCGATTCAGAAGGAATACTAAGCCAAGGCTCAGTGGCAATCCATGAGACATAAGCATTTGCTTTAATGCTTTTTAGAGTGATCCTTTTGTGTACTGAGAGCAGAGTCCTGGGAGAGGAACAGGACAGGGAGGTGGGCAGTGCAGAAACATGGCACATCTCAGCTGTCTATGTAATTCTCAGCTGTCTAATGACACACGTAAAAGCCCTCATTGCAGAAATGCTGTAATGATGCATAAAAAGAAATTTGAAATTTGTAGCAACTGCCGGGGAAGTTAATGTTTTACCATTCATCATTAGCTATCACGAGGCAAAATAAACTTTATATTGCATTTGCCCATTTCAGGCAGGGGCTGACTGCCGTGTGTGCTGTGGTATGCCATACACGCCTCTCATCCCAGTGTATGGACATGTCATATATCACCAGCTGAGCTCAAACAGTAAAAACATTTGACACTTTGGAGTTAAGTCAATCTCATGAGTTTGGATTCAACTAAGGATGGTTACATAAAATGTTATGTCTATATGTTATGTACGTTTAATTGCCGTTACCAGAACGTGTTTACCAGAACAATCTCTAATCACGAAGGAATGCCATTTACCAAAGGCAGTAAAGCAACCTGTTCAGAATGTAATTGATTTTAAAGCTAATATATTTGCCTGGAGCTCTCCATCCAATCAATTCGATTTTTTAGGTCTGTCATTTCTCGTTAAGAGGCAGGAGATTTTAAGTGTCAGTAGGAGAATGAAGTCGCATGACTAGGTGCCCAATAAATGCCCTGTCAAAAATCCGTGTGCTTAGAGTTATGTTCTCGTGCTGATCTACAGCGTGTTGTGACTGTAACTTCCATCAATTCTAATATGGTTATGCACATAAATAGCAAAGCTCTAAGGTAGGAAATTTGTATTTACTGTTTAAGAGCAATATGTCATGTTGTTCACACTTTAATCTAATCTTCTCCCACTGTGATAATGTGGCTGCTGAGGCTGTTGCCCTAGTTGGAACAAATGCTGCCTCTTTCCTATGAGATTGAATTGAAATTTACAGTCTACATGGAGACGGCAACCGAGCGAAGAGCTCCTCTCCCAGTGCTTCTGCAAGCAGAGGCCATCGAGGTGTCCTCAGAGCCTCGTTCTCCCACTGACAGCGATGATAAACCTGCAGGGAAAGTAGTGAAAAGTAGAAGGCTGCAGTTTTCCTGTACGACACGTAGCACTTGTTTCTCTGCCTTTGTCCCTGGATCTGTGAGATGACTGAAATATTTGTATTTCTTTGTCTCTTCTCTGTCTTGTCTGGTGTTTTCTGATTCTTAAGCCTGGTTATAAGCACTATACAATGTTTGTAACCTGTGCTTAGCACAGTGGCTACGGATTTTAGGCGAAGTCTCTTTGTGTTGCTGTAATGAGAGCAGAGATAACAAAGAGAAAGTGCTGTTTAATATGCTCTGCAATACTGTGTTTGCCATCCACAGAATGACCGGGCTAACAGACTACTACGGATTTAAGACTAGTAAAAGACAAGAGACAGCATCGATCTTAAATGTTTGCTTTTAGGACAGGGTGCAGATGAGCTGTCCCTGCATTCATCCCATTCTCCATAATGTTCCTGTCATCTCCCCCCCTGCTCCTCTCCATTCCAGCCTGGTATTGTGACTAGACGTAGTCAAGGCTAATTTGGAGACCACTCCACAGAGGGATACAGAGGAGCTCTGGGCTCTGCATTTGAGTTTACATGCAGAGTAGTAAACAAAACAGGGCCAGAGCGTGGGCCATGGCACCGTTCTTCAATTCCATGTTCTGTACCAGTGTTAGAAAGATCCCTGACGTGGTTTTGGCCAATGTCAAATAGTGCTCCCCAAGTAACTCCTACAAGCAGCTTCTGGATGAGCATGGACTGGGGACAATTTTTGGAGGGGTAAGACTTCACCTGCATAGACACAAGCCATGCCAAGACAGCGAGTACCCATGGATGATGTGGCTATCTCCACTGTGTCCAGGTCATGCCTTCCTTCTGAGATGCCTTTATGGTCCAGGTGCTCTTGGGAGGAGGGAGGGTGGTCCTCCATCCCCATGGTCTGGAAGGAACGGTTCTGAGAGATGATGCGTGTTTTGCACATAAACTAAAGCACTATGATTATAGGGTTTAACAAATGTTACTCTTCAGACCAGTCTTCCTTTGATGGGGGATGCACTTGGTTTGCTAAAGCCAAGGACTAATGTACAAAGCTGTGTCTTCATGGAAGTTGATGAGCCCTTGCTCATCATGGTCAAAATGAGCCCTTGCTCCTTGAAGTCTGTCTGGCCCACTGGCCATAGCCCACCTCTTCGTGCCTCTGAGAAGATAAGAAATGTGTTCCTGACTTGGGCTTTCTTTCAGATGACCCATTTTAATATTCACACAGTAGATACAAGAAGATCATGTAAAACTGCCAGAAAGGAACGTAAGTCATGGCCATTGCTGTTGGATCCTGGTTAAAGATCATGTATTGCCTTAAATGGTTTAGCAGCTTGCACGGATTTGCTGAAAAGTACTTAGAATAAAGCAGTTTATTTTCTAGGATGCGACATTTTAAAATCCAGTCAGTTATTCTTGGCTTTTCCAAGGAGAATTTATGCCAGCTAATCCAGTTGTTTGTGGAGACGTGGCTACTGCAATTTATACCTGGCTGAGCACTAAATAAGACAAATTCCAGCAGTGGGAGAGCGTCTGCTCACAAGGCACCAGGAAAAAGAGCTGTAACACTGTGGTCCATCAGTCTTGTGTTTAGCTGGGGCTTGCAATGGGCCTGTTGTCAAAGTCAGCCAGGGTGTCGCAGGCGAAGTGGGGTGCAGTGAGCCACTAGTCACTGTTCTCTGCCAACATCTGACCGCTTGAAATGATCCCATCTATAGCTGTTACTTGGAATAAGGGGGATGAAGTCACTGTAATAGATCATTGTTACAGGATCAATTTCTCCTGCTTTGAAAGCCAGATCTCCTGTTTTACTGCAGTGTGTGTATACACGCTCTTATTTGTATAGCCACAGAAAGCTGTTACGCCAAGAGAGCGAGCAGTTCATTGATGTTATCTTCTGGCATCCATCTCTGTGGTGGCAGAGCAGGGTCCCCATCTATCTCATCCTGTCCTCGGGGGTGCCCAGGGCAGCCTCTTGGTGACAGTATTCCCAGCTTAGCATCAGGTGTTTCCTACGGGGCATCCTCTGCTGTCTCCTCTGCTGATTAACTTGCCAGAGAGAAAACTGTCCCATCTTTGAAGGCAATGTCTGCACCGTCATCACGGTGTGTTTTATAACCTTCTCTCAGGGTACACATTCTCCCAGGCTTGGGCATTTATAAATAAATAAATTCTAATAAAACTTCTTGCTGCAGACTGACAGTCCTCCCTCTCACAGGCAGCAGGAGCTACCAGCAGCAGCAGCCAAAGAGCCAAAAGTAACGAGTAAAGGAAAAATTTTCGGCTAATAATGTGTCCGTGCCCCATACTAGAAGTTAGGCAAGTTGTATTTTAGAAAACATCCCTATAATGGGAAACTACAAAGGAAAGTATGTTTTAACTGGGGAAGCAATAGTCTTCCCACTTTGTATTAGAAAAATTTAGTGATAGAAACTCAGCGTAATAAATGCCCTAGTTTGCCTAAGTAAATAAATATATTATGAAATACATACATATTTGTCCTCTTAGTAATGTGCATATACTAAATAACAGTTCATCTTGCTGCTAGTTGCACTTTTAAGCAAACAAGCAAGCTGTGGCTATTGCTATTGCTTCACTTTGTGCATGCTCACAATTAATTGCTAAATACAAATTTAAAGTTACCTCTTCCTCTTCAGTGAGAAGTAATGGTGAAAATGGCAGAAACTTTCTCTTTTATTCAAGTCTCAGGGGACTTCTGAAACTTCCTTTTTTTTTTTTTAAATCAATATAGCATTCCTAAATGAAGATAATTGTCTCTTGTGGTAGAACTGTTGGACAAAAACCAGCATAGAACAGACATAATATTTTTACTGTCTTGCTTTTATCTGAAATACTTTGTGAGTTTTGATGCCTAGAAATTTTTATCATCATCATTGTCATGGATTACCATGGATTGACAGACAAACAGATTATTTTGGTTAAATTTTCCCAATATTTAATCTTTTCCTCTCCTGTTTAATCTTGCTGTGCATTTATGAGGAGGATGAGCTTCTAGTCACCTGGACTGTTCCTTCATATCCTCTTGACTTGTCTTCTTATTTTTCAGCAGAGGAGGTTTTTAACCTGCCTCACCCTTTCCTTCTGCTTTCCACAACATTTTTTAGTCTGCTAGGGTTTATTTTCTTTATGGGTGTCTTTCTGGTGAGATATAAGACTGTCCAATACAGGTATCCCGGACGGGTAATAGACCCCGTGCCTGTGTATCACTAGATGTTTGCAGTCATTTCCCTCGTTGAGACTCTTTGAAAAGCACTTGAGATGCTTCTCAGGGCCTTAAAAATCACGCCCTCAAAAGGCATATGAATTCAGGCACATAAAATTATCTTATTTAAAACAGAATCAATGAGATTAAAGTGAAGACTTTTAATCTAAAATGAACTCAGTGGAATGGAGCTGGATAAACCCTTGTAAATGTACCTGATTTGTATCTGTCTCTCTGCTAAAACTGCAGGCTTTTTGTGTTCCTCGTGCCATATCTGTATTTTATCTTTCCTTTCGTCCTGTCCTTAGTGCTGTCAAAGAGAGTCTTCCTTTGCCTGGACTTCTGGATAGTCAGACTGTGCAGTGTAATTTGCACACATGATGAATGGAAGGACAACATTAAAAGCATTATTCCTAAGCGCTCTTGATTTTGTTTGTTTAAAAAAGTCTGGGGGAATGATCCATTATAGTAGCATGTCAGCTTCTTTTGCAGTACTTTGTAACCAATGGGTAACTAGGGAAAGAACATATTTCCTGAAATGCATGAATTTTCCAAATGGTTTAAGCAGAGCACTTACATTAACTGATGACATTTGCTTAAGAGCTTGATTATTGAATAGCTAGCAATGGTTTTTTAATTAAGTTACTTTCTTTTTTTCATGAAGTCACAGATTGCCTTGTTCCACATGTTGAAGATGCAGAGATTGATAACAAGACATACAGGACTGGCGATAAGTTAATAATCAGCTGTCATGAAGGATTCCAGATCCGTTATCCTGACTTAGACAACATGGTTTCAGTATGTCAAGACGATGGAACATGGGATAATCTGCCCATTTGCCAAGGTTTAATACACCAGCACATCCTATTTTACAGATCATGCACCTTGTGATAGATTGCCAATATTTTTTTCTTCAGTTGTAAGGATGTCAGTTGTCTGATAAGCTCCACTCTACAGTATTTGAAAAGTGCTGCTGCTAAGGTTTTTTTGATTTCTCCTCCCAGTTGCTCACTGCAGGCAAGAACATGCCACTTTCTGAACATACCCGTACTTAAAATACTACTATAAATACTGCTTTTTGTATCTGAAGCAGATACATTGCATTTAAAAAAAAAAATTGGTGTTGGTTGAATCAGCCAGAAATTAAGTAAAAGATCTGATGGGCAATTGGCATTTTTGCACCACTAGATTTGTGGAAATAGTTAAGCTCCTAACTGCAATTTAGCTTTCTTTGCCTCGTGCAGCAGGCAAGAGTAGAGAAGAGAAGCAGCTGGAACCTGCTGTTCTATTGGAGTTTTCAGCAGAGTTGTTGATCATGTTCACAGTCCATTAAACCCAAAGGTATTGCCTGAAAATTCACAGTGAGCACAGGAATGATTTTGGCCATTAGCAGCAACACTAGTAGTATGAGCAGCACGAGATCCCAGCTTCACTTAGACTGCAAGAAAGGGCTTCAGTGAGTGGGAGATAAGTAACGCTGGGCTGCTATTACTTTTACATTTCTGACATGCCTGTGTTAGTACCATTGACTTGGTTTTAAACAATTCACATTTTGGTAGCAAAGACTGGGTTAGTCTTAACTTTCATCAAAGCTGTCTGTTGTCCCCTAAAGCTGACAGTTCCCTTTAAGTAGGCACTTGATGACACTGTTGCACTGATATGCGGAGTGGAGGCAGGCAAGAAGGGGACCTGGGCCACTTCTCAGGAGCGATGGTGGCAGAGATGGGAAAGTAAGGGCTGTGAAGTGATGAGACCACAGAAGCTTAGCTTTTATGGGTCTCCACAGTGAGGGACCCTCAGCTTGGGGCACATCAAATTGTCCCCCAAGGTCTTGTCTTAGACTATGGCAGGGGCGTGTAGAAATTCAGGCACATTACAAGACTAGGTCTGTCTTTTAGATGCACACATTGTATCTAAATAGGGCTAACAGAAGAGGAGAGATTTCACAAACACATGAAAAAGTGGGCACTAGTTCTGGGGTATCTTATCAGCAGTGGCATCGTGTGTGGCAGTATGAAGAATACAGACCACTTTTGAGAGTGGGTGCAGCTCACATCTAGTTAAGGTAGATTAAAACTCTTGCAGTTAGGTGAGAGGAATACTCAAAAAGTATGCCAAAGATGCAGGTGGAAATTCTGTGAGAGCCAGTATTAACTGGGTAAGCAAAAGTATCCTCTTGGTTTGTTACTTTCTTCTGTTGCTGTACTTATACTACAAAGCACAATCAATTTCTGCTACTCAATATTCAATATTAACTGCTTTTCAAAATAAAAGTGGTGCTAATAAAAGGTAAAAAATCAGTTGCACAAGAGCCAAGTGTTGTAACTACCAGACAGGTAGAGAACAGGAAATTCAGAGTCAAGTATCTGCCATATTTTGCCAAATTCTATAAACCTGTTCCAAAATTGTCTCCAGAATTTTCTTTCTGCTATGTCAAGCACTAATAATGACAAAGGCACTTGTCTACTTGCACTTGGTTGGCTGTCAATTACATTTCTATGACCCTTTGATTACAACAGGCAGGGAAGTCTCATGACACTAAGATGCCTTTTTTTCTGGCAGAGCAGTGGGAAGGATTGTAGAGCGTGTAAGAATCCAACCTCAAACTGTTTTTGCCATGAGATAATAATGATAATTACTGGTCTGGAATGATGTGAATTACTTAACAAAAAAATGTTAAAATTAAGTTTTCAAGCAGCTTGAGGTGTTTGGAGACCTAGGGATTTTCACAAACACTTGGCTGTCAGACAAATTCAAGTAAATCTCTGTCCTGCATTACAAGGAACCCAATGAGCATTATAATTATGAGCCAGCAGGACAAAATTTTCCCTGGTACAGTTCGGAGAGGAGAAAGCTTGGTCTTGCTCAAAGCAGTCTGCACTTTTTCTTCTTATCCCACTGGAAGATATTTATATCGTCCTGCTCAATGGGCTGCTCAGCTTGCAGGAACCCATGTGTTATGTGTTGGAGCACACTTGATCAGGGATACGAGCCATGGCCAGGAGACAAGATGTTTGAGCAGGGAGATAACTGGTTATCTGGTTATCAAAACCATTGCTCTGGTAGTACAGTATGCTGCAAAAAGCTTTCAAGCTTTTTCTGTTGTTTTCATTTTCGTCCCTCTCCCTCAAATGACCACTGCAAGGAAACGACCACTTGAAGTGCTGCCGAGACTTTTTCTTTCAGATGCCAGCATCTTACAAGTTCTCAGACTGCTTTTAGTTTCCCCCTCAGGCTTAAAATTATGAGAGTCCTATGAAGATCCTTCACAATTTCCTAGTAGGGGCAAGAGACCTATTTATGGATTGCCATAATGTAGGTCCTATTAGTCTCATGACTTTATAGCATTATTTTTCATTCCCTGATTACTAATTGTCTTTCTTCCACATTATTGCAAATTAAAAAATCAACAGTATTAAGTATTACCCAGAGGGTCATTTCTAAGGCCATGAGGAATTGCTTTTTTTTTCTCTGGTACGAACTCTTATCTAAATACCAGCTCTGAACAGACTCTGAGTGTCTGTGAATGGCATGCTATAAAGCCATGTCATCTATTAAATTCACTGTTCTTTCTTGCACCAGTTATGTCTGGTGACCATTTAACTGTCACAGCTCAGTACTGTCCGTGTTATAAATCCCTCAGAAGTAATTCCAGAAGCAGAACGTAGTCTCTGACTACATTTACAATTTCTGGTGATAACAGGTACCTGAACTTTTTAATAACCCAGCCTGAGCCCTCACTCCCTGTTTATTGTGGAAGTGCTCACAGGAAGTCATGTCCCCTTAGACTCTCTAAGACTGGAGTTTCAAAGTCATTAATTCTGTCTGCAAATCTTTTACAGTTCTGTGCACTTTGTCATGGGAGAAGTTTTAATATTAAAGATGGTTTACAGACCTGTCAGTTTCAAGAGCAGGAATAAAACCCATGGTTTATATAAATGACAATCTTTATTAAAGATTCTACCTTGAAAAGAAATTGCCATCTGCTAAACCAGTGAATGTTTGTGAAACAAAATACTGTCATTTTCAGTAAACCTTTCCTGCATTTGCTGAGAGTGAATCCCACGCTAGCGAAGCGTGTGGGCTAAACAATGAGCAGGTTTGGAACAGGATAATGAGACATATGTATGTGACGGAGATTACACAGGCGTGCCTTTCCTAGCAGAGAAGAGGAAAAACACCACAGCCTTCAGTGTAGGAATTGTAACGAGATATGTTAAGATGATTGAGATAAACACCTTATAATAAAAGATACCTCCCTCTTCTTAATTTGCAGGTTGCCTGAGGCCATTGGTTCTTCCTCATAGTTACATTAACATATCTGAGTTCGAGTCCTCCTTCCCCGTAGGAACAGTGGTGTATTTTCAGTGCTTTCCTGGATATAAACTAGAAGGGGCAGAGTTCCTTGAGTGCATGTATAACCTTATCTGGTCAGATAGTCCACCTAGGTGCCTTGATGTGGAAGGTAAATGTTTTATTGTTTGTTTTTCTTTCACTTTTCTCAAAATCAGCATGTTCTCTATGATTTTAACTCAGGGCTATAATCTTGTTTATGCTATATGTAATGTTTCCACAGGTCACACAGAGCCCATCTGGGTTTTGTCACGTGCAACCTGTTGAGGTTCACTGCACTGTTAACTGATGTTTGCTCTCTCCGTGTCTAAAATGCAAGAGAGGGAAGCTCTTAGCAGTGATTACTTTGCCCTTAAAATGTGAATTCTTTGCAGCTGTTCTAATAAAAACACTGAGGAGGTTATGGAATTCACATTCATGTGCAGATGGTCAGAGCTTCTATAGATACGGATTGATTTCCATGATGGACTAAAAAATACTCCATAGAAACTCTAAGCCTGGACTGTGCCAGCTGCAGACATTATTCAGTGCTACATGATGCTGCACGCTTGAATATCTGTTGTCTCTCACAGGAGTTAACCTTAAAGAAGTATTTGCAACCAAAGTGACTGAGCTAATTTATTGATTAGGAATGTAAAAGCTATGGTTGCTTAGTGTGAAACAGAGGTAAATCTTACCAAGCCAAAAGGAACAATCTGTGACTGTAGCTGCAGTGCTGGAATGGAGGATATCGCAGTGCATTTACATTTGCATCCCATGCATTTAAAACAAAGATACCAAATGGCTTGTTCCATACACCGTCAAAACCTTGGGAACTACCTTCCTCCATCTTCATACTACATCTTGAATGAACCATCCTGGGAAGTCATCAGAATCCAGATACATCCTCTGCATTTCATTCCCCTAAAAGGACTATGTTTTCACTCTGTTTCAAGTCTGTAAGGAAGGTAGCTATATGTAGAATTTAGCTAAAAGCGATTATAGGAATTCATATGTGATGCTTATGTCACTGAGCTAAATGCTAAGCGTTCTGGAAGTGCAAAAATCTGCCAGCAACATCAACAAAGCAGTATATTGCACAAAAATAATAAAATGATCCTTATTTTTAACTAACAATGCAAGTTCCAAAATTCAAAAAAGCCTTTGCAATTTTGGAATGACATAATATGATGATTATTTTATTTTACTTAGCACGCCAGAAAAGATTAATCCCAAATCAGCTCTATGTAAAACATTTTTGGAAGGCTTCTTTGTTGTTGTTTATAGCATGAAAAATATGTTAAATATTAGAAGGGCCCTGTTAGTTTTAATCCAAGAGTATCACTGTTTCGATAAAAATGACAGTTCTCCAGTTAGGAAGATGAAACCATTAAAATACAGAAACTCAAGTGTATAGAACAGAAAAAATTATGTCTTATCTTACCTTGACTTAACACAGGTTGGTGTTCCAGCTGCTATCAAAATGGAGAAAACTCAAGTTGGAGAAACTATGAAAACTCATAATGGAGAAAACTTATGTGCTTGCTGTTTATTCCTTGTATTAAAAAGTCATGGAGAGCTCTTGTATCTTGCTAATTTGAAACGTAAGATAAGAACTGTCCTGACAGTTCTGCATTTTAAATAACATGTCAGAAGTTATCATCCCCAGTCAACTGGGTTGATCTGTGATGGGGGGATCGGTGTGTGCCAGACACTGGGTTAAAGCCACCTGGGAGGCCTCCTGAGTTTTGATTTAGATCCAGATTCCCTTTTAATCACTTTCTTATTGGTCTCTCTAAATGTTAAAACTTTCCATGGTGATTCTGTGTTGGTGGCCCATCTGTGCACGTGTTGAGTGAGCCCCAGGAGACCGAAGTTCAGAGCATGATGCTGGCAAGAGCAGGTTCTCCTCAGCTTTGGGGCTGTCCCTGCTTCTGTTGGTTTGCAAGATAGAGCAGCAACACTAAAAGGCCACCCCTGACACCTCCCGTATGAACTGTCTTGTAGGGATGCTTCACTTGGTGTGCAGCAAACTTCCAAATTAAATCCAGATCAGGTAAATCGGCCCGAGATGCCCTTGTTTCAAAGTGTTTGTCTGAGTGATTTATGCAGGGGGTGCCAGTCTCCAGGAATCTTGTTGCAATCCACTACTCCCAGTTAGTGGCCAAAACTCCCTCCTTGCATATTTTTCATTCTGCACCTTGCATACCGACGTCAAGCTCATTTTGAAGTATTCCTTTTAATGTGAGGTATAATGTCACCAAGCAGTATTTTTCACAGAGGAAATCTGTAAATAACAAATTAATTCAATTTATTTATTTCCAGGATCAATTCAGAATTTATTCCAATAACAGTATTTTAATCAGTATTTTAATATGGTAATGACTAAAAGGAAATGGCTGGTAGGAAGCTACAGTAAACAATTTTAGAGCTTTTACCCTACTCTAACCAATGCTGCTTACAGCTTTCTCATTTTGATATATGTTCTTCATAAAGCCTTCTCTGAAGAAATTTCTTAAGTGTGTGTGTAATCACACAAATGCTATATGTCAATCTCGTGAATTTTTCCCTCTTTGTCAAGCCAAATAATTCTGAATGAAGGGTTTGTGGCTCCAATTAAATAAATAGTTACACCGGGGACCACTCAGCTCCTGTGATTTCTAATGCTCAAATCCAGTCTTATTCTCAGTATTGCCAAGTGCAGAGCTTCCATGGGCTCTGGCGAGAGCCTAATTTTGCTGATAGGGAAGAAGATTTTTTTCTGATAATTAAAATCACTGTTGCTTCAGTCACAGCAGTGCCTGAAAATGGAGATACTTGGTATTGAGTTGAAGTGCAGCCAACGCTGCGGAGTTATGCAGCAGCTCCTCAGAAACAGCCCTTTGCATCCGATCAGGGAAATTGTTAGAGCTCAGGCACATAAGGACACCTTGCACTCAGACTGCCAAGGTCTGAGATCTTCTTCTTAAATGTTTGTGCCTGTGCCAGATTTAAAAGATTCAGATTGATTTTTTTGAGTGTCTGCCTCAAGCTGAATCAGTTGGGGAGCTTTGGTTGAAATGGTTTGTCTGTATCTGAGAATGATGGTAGAGTAAATGGTGGTGTTTTACCAGCGCTAGAAAATTTTACAATCATTTTGAGGATAAGATCATAGAATCATAGAAT